>APFE031055812.1:39095-78817 GCA_000404065.3 Pinus taeda | reverse complement strand
TGCGTAGTCCTCGGAGAGATCTTTCCAACGGGCTATCATGCGCGTCAAACGGAGATAAGACGACCAATTCGCGACCCCGGGAAGTTGATGTACCAACTTACCCAAAAACGGGGCCCACAATTTGGCGTTTCATCTTCCAGGGTTAGGTTTTGGAATGTGAAGGGTTTTTCCATTGTTTCTCAACAATAAATAGGCCTTCGAGCCTCATTGTAACACAGTTCAGAGGCATGTAGCCACACATCTCTTCTCAGAGATAAGCTGCCATCGCCCTAGCTGGTTTATTTCCATTTCTGGTTGTAAGCATATTTCAGTATTTTCCATTAATGAAATGAAGTATTATTTCCGCTGCATCTTTGTGTATATGGTTATCTCTGTAATTTTTTGCATTCCTGTTTAAGTCTGGATCATTTCTTCGCTAGCCTCTGTAGCAGCAACACACTCTTCTTCTGTTGTTGAGAGTGCAACAACACTTTGCAGTTTTCAGACCCAACTAACAGTTGTTCCACATACATTAAACACTTACCCTATGGTGCTCCTCCTGTTATCTCTATCACCCGTCATATCTGCATCAACATATCCCTATAGAGCAATGTTTGAACCACCAAAGCATAATGCTTGATTTGTGGTACCTCTCAAATACCTGAGAATCCAATTCACTACCATCCAATGTTCTTTTCCTAGATTGTTCATGTACCTACTTACAACTCCAACTTCATGTGCAATATCAGGTCTAGTGCAGACCATTGCATACATTAAGCTTCCAACCGCTGATGCATATGGAACTTTAGACATATAATCCATTTCTTCTTGAGTATTGGGTTGCATTTCCTTACTTTGAAATGGCTAGCCAAAGATATACTAACTTGTTTTTCATTCTGCATATTAAGCCTTTTCAACACATTTTGTATGTACTCACTCTGAGAAAATGCTAATTTGTGATTCTTCCTATCTCTAGTTATTCTCATACCAAGGATTTGTTTTGCAGCACCCAAATCCTTCATTGAAAATGAGTTTGCCAATTTTCCTTTGAGCTCATTTATTTCCTGCATGTTAAAACCTATAACAAGCATGTCATCTACATACAATAACAATATAATATAACTTCCCTCATTTTGCCTTTTGAGATAAACACAATGATCAAAGTGACATCTAGTATAACCTTGTTCAGACATAAACCTGTCAAATTTTAGATACCACTACCTTGGATCCTATTTTAAGCCAAACAAGCTCTTCTTTAACCTACACACTAGTTTCTCCTTCCCTTTTACCTCATATCCTTGTGGCTGCTACATATATATCTCTTCCTCCAAATCCCCATGGAGAAAGTCTGTCTTTACATCTAACTTCTCAAGATGCAAATCCTTAGCTGCTATTAGACTAGTTCTGATTGAAGTCATTTTAACAATAAGAGAAAATATCTCATTAAATTTTAAACCCTTTTTTTGTGCAAACCCCTTCACCACAAGTCTATCTTTATACCTTTTTCTACCTCCATCTTCTTCCTTCAACCTGTAAACCCATTTATTCTGCAATGTTGTTTTACCTACAGGCAATCTGACTAAGTCCAAGTATGGTTATGTGCGAAGGAGTCCATCTCTTCTTTCATGAATTGCTCCCATTTTTTCCTAATTTCTACCTGCACTGCTTCTTCACAACATTATGGTTCACCAGAATCAGTCAACAATACATAATATAATGAAGGAGAGTATTGTTCAGGGGGTCTACTTATCCTGTTAGATCTTCTAATAGCACTTTCAAGCGTTTGGGGTGCTTGTTGCTGTTGTGATTGTCATTGTTGTTTTGGTTGTTGATCATTATTATTTCCAGGCACCTTCACTTTTTTTGTGCTCTCATTAAGCATCATGTATTCTCTGTTTTCTTTTTCTTGTTTCTTTTCCTACATCTGATCCTTATGCAAAACCTTTTCATTGAATATGATATCTCTACTCCTAATGATTTTGTGTTTTTCATAATCATAAAAGTGATAACCAAAATCATTAACACCATATCCAATAAAGGTACATTATTTGATTTTTCCTCAAGATTTGTTCTATTTTGTTTATTAATGTGGACAAAGGCTTCACAACCAAAAGTATTTAAAAATGAGCATTTTACCTTTTTACTTGTCCATGCCTCCCCTGGAATACCACCATCCAAGGAACTTGAAGGCCCTCTATTTATTAGATAAACAACAATATCTACAACATCTGCCCAAAATTGCAAAGGCAATCTTGCATGAAATATCATGCACCTTGCACACTCCATGATTGTCTTATTCACCCTTTCTGACACACCATTTTCTTGTGGTGTTCCTGGAACTGTCTTCTCTCTGCGAATTCCATTCTCTGAACAATACCTATCAAACTCTTTGCTGCAATATTCACCTCCATTGTCTGATCTATGACACTTTAACCTTTTTCCTGTCTCATTTTTAACCAAAGATTTCCATTTCTTGAAAGTATCAAATACATCATATTTATTTCAAATACAATAAATCCAGGTTTTTTTGGTTGCAGCATCAATAAAAGTAACGTAATAATGAGAGCCACCAAGAGATGATACTTGGGAAGGTCCCCATACATCTGTATGCACAAGCTCTAATTTTTCACTCTTCTTTTCTTTCCAAACTCTGAGGAATCTGACTCTCTTTTGTTTTCCATAAACACAATTATGACAAAATTTTAAATCAACATGCTTCAAACCTAGCAACAAATTTGTTGAGTGAAGAATCTGAATCCCCTTCTCACTCATGTGCCTGAGCCTATGCTGCCACAATGTTGTATCTTCTTCGGTGGAGGTTAAAGCATTAATAGAATTAGAAATGCCATTGCATAAATATAATTTACCAACCTTTTCTCCTTTTTCTATTACCACGACTCCTTTAGTGACCTTCCAGGTTTTATCTGTAAAAGTAGTTACATAGCCTTCACCTCCCAACTGCCCCGTTAAAATCATATTTTTCTTTAGATCTGGAACATGCCTGACCTCTTTCAACAACCATTGATTTCCATTCTATTGTTTTATGAAAAATGTACCCATTCCAACGATTTTATAGGGTTTATCATCACCCAATGGAACCTATCCAAAATCTCCTTGAACATAATCATGAAAATGTTTCCTATCAGGTGTGGAATGGAATGAGGCCCCTGAATCTACCACCCAGGCATCAATAATATTTTCTAATGAAAGAATCAAAGCATCTTGTAACACATTACCTGTCACATTAGCTTCTTGATTCTTTTCTTATTGTGCGTCTCCTTTGTTTCCCTTATGAGACTTGCAGTCTTTCTTCAGGTGTCATTTATTCTCACATTTCCAGCACAATATACCCGATCTGGACTTGGATCTGCCTTTCCTTCACTTACTGTGATATCCTAGGCTCTTTCCTCTTTCCATTTTTCTTCCCCTAGTATTTGTAGTCAAAGAATTACTTGATGTCTCACCGGAGATTTTTCATCACATTTCCTCACTAAGGATTGCACCTACAACATCATCAAACTTTAAAGTACTAGATCTAGAGACAAAGTTACTAATGGCCATAACTAAACCATTCCAATTTTCTGGCAATGAGCACATAAATGATGAAGCCCTAACTTCATCATCAAAAGTTACCCGTACATAACATAACTGACTGGTAATTGTATTAAATTCATTTAAATGATCAACAACAGATCCACCTTCTAACATCTTCATATTAAATAAACACTTCATAAGAAATACCTTATTTGAGGCCGAGGGTTTTTCATATAGTTTGGCCAATGCCGACATTAAACCCTCTGTTGTCATTTCCTTTGAGATATTAAAGGCTACTGATGCTGCTAGGCATAGCCGTATTGTTCCAAGTGCCTTTCTGTCGAGAATATCCCATTCTATGTGTTTCATACTAATCAGATTCTTTGTCTTTCTGCTCAATGGTAGGTATGGATCTTTCTGATACACAAAATATTGCATCTGCATGTTCCATAGCTGTTAGTTTTGGCCGTTAATTATTTTTACCCTAAACCTACCATCTTCCGCCATTGCTCCCACTTGAATGAGGAACCCTTCTCTCCTATGAGTTTATTAGCCAAATAGACCTTCAACTCTGATACCAGTTGTTAGAGAATTATATATTACAGAGAAATGAAACACATAAAATATATTGCAGAAGTATAAACACATAAAACACATAAAACAATAGAGACACAGATATACGCGGTTCACCTAATTTGAGCTACATCCATGGAGAGACAACCAGTCCTTCCTTTTATATTATCCAATAAAATGAAGAGATACAACCTACAAAAAATGCACTATAATTCCCTCTTTGCTGCCAATCTCCTCTCTCTTTCCTCACTCAGAATATAGGTCTACATAAATGCAATACAATTCCCTCATATATAGCGAGGGGTTTCCTTCTAGGGCAAAAAACCCTAAATTAAACATGACTTCTACCCTCATATCTCCACCTAATGAACATACCATATTGACTATGAAATTACATCATTTTATAAGGCAATTTTACGAGCCCTTGTAGCATACAACAAAGGTGAGGTGCTTCTCCAAAAACCCTTGAATGAGCCTATGCTTCCACAAATAGTCCTTTGATTCCCCAAACCATATCTCATCAGGGCTTACTGCCATAGTTTCCACCTCAAATAAGATGTATGACCTCAACAAAACTTCAGGAATGATTTCTTGTCCTCAGAATTGACGTTATGGATAAGATTATAGGCAACTATACTTTTTTTTGGTCAAATGGTATTCATTTCACCTTGCAAATAGTTCATCCTTGTTGCAAAATATTGAAGCAATGTAGCACATAAGTACTCCTAGTGAAAATAGCTTATTTCACTTTACATTGGTCTAGATGTATGCATGAATTGAATAACTCTCTCAAAATGAAAAATGATAACCCTTTTCAGTGCCTTCTCAAAAATAATTGGTAGTAGTTCATACCTAAATGTGATACCCAGGAGATTCTTACTACTCAAACATTGTTTCTCACTGAGAACATCACTAGATGCCATATTTCTTCACTAAAAATGTTTACTAAAATAAGGAAAATATATCTCTTTTGAATAAATTTCCTTTGGAGTTTTTAACATTGAATGTAGGAACATGTTCTTTCTAGATTTGAAGTCGCCAATCTTGCATTCAATTGACTATTGACAAATTCCTCTTTTTCATCAATCAAGGAATCCTAAATGAAAATGAAAACGTGGTTTGGGGGCTGGACTGCATGGAGATTTCTGTGGCAAGTAATTTGTTTTCCATGTGTTTTCACTTACAATCAAATCTCTTCTTTCCATAGATCTCAATGCATTGATAACTCTTTTCCTTAAAAAATTTTGATCATCACAAATTCCTCTCGCAGCCTGTTGCCGTAGACAAAATCTATTTCAAAATTATTCGTAGAAAATCCTCAACCATTATTGGTCAGAAAATCTGCTAATATAATGGATAAATGGCACCTTCCTTCTTGACCCTTCTCTTTGAATATTTTTGCAAATTTGTGATAAGTCTCTAAGGAGGATAGTGGTTGCATTATTCTTCCATAGTTTTGAGTTTCATGGAAGCAATAGCAAGTGATAGTAAGAAGCCATTACTAAATCAAAATGAAAAGGAGGTTCGACGGCTGACCTGCATTGAGAGTTCTATGGCAATTAATTTGTTTTACTTGTTTTCCAATAATTTGAGACAATATTGAATACAATAAACAATGTAAACAACATTTAATTCCACAAACAATTCATACACGTGAAACCAATCCAACAATACATAATGGGTTATACACCCATATTCCTTCCAAATTGCAAACTATATTTTTAGATACATGACAATTGTTAATGTCTTAACAAACCTTATTATTATTATAATTTTAGTTTGACCTTACAATAAGCCTAAGGAATCAACCAGATTTCACTACATATTTTCTACCACAAGCTTGGCTTGTGGTCCAAATGAAGTCCTCGTCCTAGTCCACAGTTTTCCTTAGAAAATGTGAGGTGTTGTTCCAACAACCCTTGAATGAGCCTATGCTTCCCCAAATAGTCCTTTGTTTCCCCAAACCATATCTTAGGAGGGTTTACTACCACAATTTCCACCTCAGATAGGCCATCTGACCTAAACAAAACTTCAATAATGATTTCATGTCCTTAGAATTGATGTTATGGATCAACTTATAGGCAACTATACTTGTTGTTGGTCAAATGGTATTCATTTCCACATGCAAGTAGTTCATCCTTGTTGCAAAATATTAAAGCAATGTGGCCCATAAGTACTCCTAATGCAACTAGTTTATTACACTTTACATTGGTATAGATGTATGCATGAACTGCATAACTCTCTCAGAATGGAAAACAATGACCCTTTTCAGTGCCTTCTCAAACATAATTGGTGGTAGTTCATACCTAAAAGTGAAACTTAGGAGATTCTTACTACTCAAACATTGTTTCTCACTAAGAACATCACTAGATGCCATATTTCTTCACTAAAAATGTTTACTAAAATAAGGAAAATATATATCCCTTTTGTATAATTTTCCTTTAGAGTTTGTAACATTGAATGTTGGAACATGTTCTTTCTTGATTGCAAGTCACCAATCTTGCATCCAATTGACTGTTGACAAATTCCTCTTTTTCATCAATCAAGGAATCCTAAAGAATACCATACTAAATGAAAATGAAAAGGTGGTTTGGCGGCTGGCATGCATGGAGATTTCCGTGGCAAGTAATTTATTTTCCATGCATTTTCACTTTCAATCAAATCCCTTCTTTCCATAGATCTCAATGTAGTGATAGTTGCTTTCCTTAAAAAACATTGATCATCGAAAATTCCTCTCATAACCCGTTGCGGTAGACAAACTCTGTTTCAAAATTCTGCTAAGAAAATCTTGAGCCCTTACTAGTCAGAAAATCTGCTAATATAATGGATAAATGGCACCTTCATTCTTGACCCTTCTCTTTGAACATTTTTGCAATTTTGCGACAAGTCTCTAAGGAGGATAGTGGTTGCATTACTCTCCCATAGTTTTGAGTTTCATGTAAGCAATAACATGTGATAGTAAGAATCGATTACTAAATGAAAATGAAAAGGTGATTTGGCGATTGGCCTGCATGAATATTTCCATGGCAAGTAATTTGTTTTACTTGTTATCCAAGTAATTTAAGACAATATTGAATACAATAAACATTGTCACTAACATTTAACTCCAAAAATAACTCATACGCGTGAAACCAATCCATCAATACATAATGTGTTATAATCCCATATTCCTTCCAAATTGAAAACTACAGTTTTAGATACATGACAATTGTTAATGCCTTAAAAAACCCTATTATCATAATAATTTTAGTTTGACCTTACAATCAGGCTCAAGAATCAACCATATTTCACTGCATATTTTCTACCTATTGGCATGAGGGGGCATGACCCAGGTTCAGTGTTAGTTAGCCAAACAAATGCCTACACTAATGGCCCTTTTGGCATTGTCCCGCAGAGCGTGGACTGAAGTCTCACCCTAAGTAGTATGGGGGGATGCTGGAACCAAGTTTCTGCACCCTTTAGATGGTTGCGATGTCGGTTTGTTCCAACTATTCCTGCCTTCGCATAGGTTTCTTATCCCTCTACTCTACCCTTCAGTACCTTCGCGAAATGTTACTGTTAGCTTCCGCACAGCCCTAACTAACGGTTGAAGTCCTTTCGTGCTGCTATAGCAATGAACTGTGATATTTTCCAAACTATGCTAAGTATCTTACTTATCTTATTAATAGGTTTTATTTAGCTTCATGTAATAGATGTTCTTACTTGCGTACACTTAACCAATACATTTACATATAATGGTGCATTATATAAGCATTAGAAGTGAAATTCCTACTCACATAACAAGATACATAGACAAGAAATAAATACAGAGAAATTGTAGAATACTTCTTCTTTATTGATAATTCTAAACTGTTACAGAATTGACTCGCTTGGGGTCTGCACACTCAACTACAAACTTCTAGGCCTTTGTGCACTCGGTTGCAGAGCCTCTACCTAAGCTACGACCCAAAACTTAGACTTCTACTTCAGAGCTATCTCTCATACATCATATCTTTGTTGATTCCATTATTCGGTGTCTTTAACTACTTAGAACTTCGCTCTATTTATAATGTCTTTTATAGCTGACATTACATTATAAAAATAAGGGTGGACAACCCTATGACTTGTTAACAACTACTCGCTCTGCGCCCACAAAATGTGGAGTCTTTACATAAAATTGGACCAAAATATGGGCTCCTAGCCTCAAACTGTCCTTGAGGGATCTTGCACCCAACAGGCCCCCAACAAAAACATCGTGACTTGCCCTTGTGTCACTCTGCAGGTGCAGAGATATTAGTGCAAATACCTCCCAGCTCTATTTGAATCACTACTACTTTGGCAACGCACTGAGCAGGTGCCTACTGGACTTCCTCCACGCGTTGTTCTGAGACCGTTGATGTTGAACTGCTGCCCTGAATCCTCTGCTGAGTTTCTTGCAGTTGCATGGGCTTTTCTTCAATGGAGGCTATAATTGTATAAGCCTCATTGATCCATGGTTATAGGCATGCTTTTAAGACTGCTTCTTTATGCTGAGTGACATCCACCTATTCCTTGAGCGCCTTTGCTAGATGTATCCATGCAAGCCTTTGTGTAAGGGTAACCATCTGCAAGGTCCCTTTTACCTCATCATACCTCTGCTATAGCTCGCACGTCTCTGTTTCTAGGTGCTCTATATTCGGGTTCTCCTGTAGGGTGGTTTGGACCTCGAATGACTGTTCGAAGAGCTCCATGCAGTCTGCTACTACACTGTCAATCGTTGCTATTGTTATTGTGGCTGCGATGGTATGTTGTTCCCTGATCTCCAACAGATTTGAAAGTTGAGCCTTCAACTGCAGTTCTGTGATCTAAAGGTTCAACTCCAGCTGAACCCTGGCCATCGCTGCTCTTGCGTTGCACATCTTGGTAGTTAATTTACGAACATGCGCCTCCACTAGTTCTTCTACCTGAATGTCCAGCTTCGGGACCATCTAGTAGGCTTACTCCATAACCTGCATTATCCATTTGTTTTGATCCACTGCCTCATTGTGTTGTAGGCCCAACTATTTAATGTTGATGCGCTGCTCACTCATTACCTATAGAGCATGACTCTCCCTGGCCCAAAGTTCTGTAGTGACTCTATTCAATAAGAGATAGAATGTCTCTCGAGGGAGCATAGACATGTTCAACCCTACCCCTTTCAAACTACTCACCATGGGTCTGTCGGCCTCCTGTTTGTAGTAAGTGCCCCATTTAGTAGCACTATCATGTTAGTCACCCTTGTGCGCAACATCTCTTCAGCAGCTGAAGTGCCGACTGCGAGGCTGGTGGACACTGCACCAACCTGTGGAGTGAGAACTTGCAACTCCTGAAACTCTGTCCAAAGAGCCCTCAATACCAATTGTTGTTGTTCCTTGAACTGCTAGAGGGCCTTCGCAGTGACATCTCTCATCGTTTCGCTAATATCATGCAAATCCCCCTCAGTGAGGGTGATTGGGTAGAATGATGTTTTCGATGCCTTTGATTTCTTTTGCTACACTATCTGCTCTCATGGTAGTGAACTCTTGAGTAGGGTGGACGTCATTTTTGGTCCTACACCACCTTGTTCTGTGTCTTTTTCTGGTTTGGGCGAAGGTGACTTCTATCCTTCGCGCTCTTCTCCTGTTTTATTCTCTTTTGCCAACTTTGCAACATTGCGCACTGTCTGGGACTTAGCCGCTGCTTCCTCTTTTCTGCCCTTTTCCACTAGCTACACCATTCAAATCTTTGTCTCTTCCTTCTTGTTTTGTGGTGGACTTTTCTGTTTCCACGATAGAGCCAGCTGGAGCGCTCCACTTCGGCGGAAAAGACTCAAGGACTACGAATATCACATCATCGGTTGCCAAGTATGGTAAATCATGCCACATATTCATAGGGTCCTTCCACACCTTGACTTAAGATTGATCCCCATCCAGATATTCATCTCCATTAGGACCCAGCAAATCTTACTTTCTTTGATACATTCTGCATCCTTGGTCACCCACAATGAAGCGTACTTCGCTACCTCTGGAAGGTCTAGCGTGACTGAAGGGAATTGGCTATCTTTGGGTAGCTCCCATGCCACCAATACTATCGACAATATGAGCCACACATAGTGAAACATTTTTCCCTAATCTTGTGCCTCACAATAGTTCGCAAGGAACTCACCGCATAGATAGTTCACCCACTTGAACTGGACTCCTTCTGTGCATTGTGCCGCTAGTGCAACCAATGGCACAATCACCTCATCCGCACACTTCCACATCACCTTCCCTACCAATATTTGTGTCACGACCTTGAATACAGGGTTTTTAATGCTGGAGATGGCATACCCTCGCTTCTTCTTCTCCAACTTAAACTTCTTTTTCATTGCCTCCGCGAGGGTCAAATCACCACCTTTTCCCTCAGAAATGTTTTTAGGTCCTCTCCTAAGTAAGGTAGCCATGTAATTTAGTGAATCATATGGTTTGTGATGGGGATGGGCTCCTCTAGCCACAAGCACCCATCATGCACTAAGCAGAGCAGCTTCCTGATGATGAAAACGGTCACTAGGGTGCGGTTGTAATGCAGCACCCAGAGCAGGTTTAGCAACTCAACCTTCTCGACACCTCTGAGCCATTTGCGCGGCTCCAATTCAATCATTCTAGCCATTGCATCCATCTTCTGATGCATTATCTTCTCAGTCGCTAAATGCAGGAACTTCTCGTGGTCTATGAGGTATAAATCTTTAAACTTCAACATAGGAACCTCTCCTAAGTGCAGTTCCTCAAAAATAATATTGTCTGGGAGTAGCGGAGTTTGTAGAGAGATCTTGCTCTCATCTATGTCCTCCGACACCTTGGCTTTACCCTTGTGTGAAGCCACATATTCAGGTAACTAGGTAATAGGGTCCACACCCTGGGTTTCAACTTCCATCTCTACATCCTCACCCTCCTCATCCGCTAGGATTTCTTCAAACTCCTCCTCATTGGCCTCCAGATTAATGGCCTTCCCCTTTTCCTGCAAGGTGAGCTTGGTCCTCTATGGATTTCTAGGCGAGATGCACACCAAGACCATATCCTGCATATCCTTCTTAGATCTCAGTGTTTTGGGTGATTTAGGGACCTCTATGATTGCTCTGATGCTCTTTGGGGCTCCTACTTCTGCAATTTCTTGCATGGTTTCTATGGATGTTGACATCAGTCTAGTTAGAATGTCCTGCTCTCCTTTGGGAATGTTTTAAACACTGAAATTGCTTTCAAAGCCTCAAAATTCAAAAGGTACATATACACTTGATAGTGAAACAGCTCAATTCTCAAAATGGCAAGTGTTTTTTGCTGGACAACCACTTGCAATTTATAAGGCCTTTTGAATTTGAATTCGACAATTCCCCCCACATTCAGCCCATTAATGCTAGATTGGTGGTAGATTTTCAAGAATCTAACCCCTAAAGTTCGCCTTAAATTCCTACTGTCCACTCCATTTAGCCTAAAACCAACCATCAAGTCATGAATAGTGACCTTAATGATCACTTTCCAGCAGACCTGCACCAGTGCAGCTGTCTTCGCGCTGTTGCGAACCCTTTGACACTTTTCTATTGCGTATAGTTCAGACATCGCGCAGCTCCCAGGTAGTGTAGTTTATAGCCCCGTGTCTCCTTTCATCTGCCTGGAGTGCTAAGGCTATGCCACTTTCATATAGTCACATTGCCTGATCGCCGGTGTATGGATTCAAGCAACTTCCATTCACCTTTTCTAGGAAGGGTTTTCCATTTAATTTGACTAGCTATACCGCGCCTCCGTTGGTAATCTCATTAATAATATATGGCCCTAACCAGTGCATCTTGAATTTCCTTGGAAATTTATCAAATTTATTATCATACAACAACACCATGTCATTCACCTTAAAGGTGCATAGTTTAATATGTTGGTCATGCCATGCCTTTTCACACTGCTTTTTGACCTGCTAGTGAAATCCAGCCAAAAATTGTTCTTCTTTGAGCTCATCCATCTATGCGAGCCTCTCCTCCAGGGCTCTGCGATCCGTCATACTTGTGAGTGCTACTATGCGTAGACTAGGCACGATGTATTCCATAGGCATTATGACTTCCACTCCATAGACAAGCCTAAAAGGTGTATGTCTCATTAGCTTCTTGCATGTCATCCTATAAGCCCATAACACTACAGGTATGTGTAGGTCCCAATCACTTTGCTGAGCATTCCATATCTTAGTCAGCGTGTTTTCAAGAACTTTTTTGAATGCCTCCATTGTCTCGTTAGCTTGTGGGTGATAAGGTGTGCTCCTTTGATGATACACCTGAAATTCATTTGTTAGTGCACTAATTGTCTCATGTAGGAAGTGTGTACTACGATTGCTCATCAAAATATTTGGACATCCAAATCACGTCAATACATGTTCAAATAGAAACTTCACAGCAGTCACGCTTGTGCAATCCTTCAACGGTTGCGCTTCTACCCAACGAGTCAAATATTCCGTCACAGTGATAATATACCTCACACCTATCTTTCCTTGGGGTTTAATAGGTCCCACAAAATCTATTGCCCGCTTTTCGAAAGGTTGCAACATCATTTGTTGATTCAAAGGCATTTCATCCCTTCGCGATGGCCATCCTGTCCACTGACATACATCACACGCCTTGCAATATGCTTTGAATCTTGATGCAGGGCTGACCATCACAACTTGATGAGTAGAATCTTCTGCACGGTTGCTCTTCCTACATAATTTCCTCCCGCGGCACCCCCATGAGCGTCTACCAGGATGTTGCTTCGTTCAAACTTAGGTACATCTATAGAGGCCCAATAATAATAGAGAAATCTGTGCGCACAACACTAATTCCTTCTTTTGCTGGACAAAGTATCCTTCTGGCTTGGTTCCAGTTGTTAGAAAGTGTATTATATCTTCAAAATGTCCATCCGTGAAGTTCACAACAAAGAGCTATGTGTCAGGTAATCCTTCCTCCAAATTAGTGGGTTCCTCCCCTATCTCGATGCACGACAGGTGATTTGTTCCAGCGTTCAATCATCTAGGCTTTACAACAACTTCAAAATCATACTCTTGGAACAATAGGAGCCATCTGAAAATTCCCCCCCCAAACATAGGCTTATTGACCAAGTACTTTAGTGCAGAGTGATTTGTATACATATTTAAGTGGCCTCCTAGCAAGTAGTGTTGATACTTCTAGAGCGCATATACCATAGTTAGCCCCTTGCGCTCAGTGGTGGAATAGTTCTTCTCTGCTTTGGATATTTGTGACTTGCGAATGCGATAGGGTGATCCAAGACTTCCACGCCATCTTGTGTTAGTACTGCCGCTACTGCTATGCATGATGCATCGACATGTACATGAAACTCTTTCTTCTAGTTTGGGAAGATGAGAATCGGTGTAGTAACCATATTTTGTTTCAATATATCCAAGCTCTTTTTATAGTCATTGTTCCAGTAGAACGTGACATCCTTCTTCAATAATTTTTCCATTGGCGCAGTGATCTGGGCATAGCTTTTGATAAACTTCCAGTAATATCCTGTGTGTCCAAGAGTCGCATGCAACTATTTCACACTCCTCGGCGCTTCTAAGTTCAAAATCACTGCGATCTTCGTGGGGTCTACCATCAACCCTTGTCTGCAAACTACATGCCCCAATAGGTTCCTAAAAGGAACAAGAAACATACACTTCTTGAGGTTGAGCATGATTTGGTATCTTCGACAGGTATCTAGCATCAAGCGCAAGCTCTCTACATGGCGCTTAACCAACCCAAATATAGTCCAATCATTGAAATATACCTCAAGGAACTTATGAATATATTCTTTGAACGCCAGAACAACCACACGCGAAAAGATAGCTGGCACATTCTTCAATCCAAATGGCATGACATTATATTGAAAGCAACCCAACTCAGTCGCAAAGGTTGTCTTGCTCCTATCCTCTAGCACAATTTTGGTTTGGTGGTACCTCGAGAACCCATTCGTGAAAGAATATGCTTCCTTACCACCTACATTGTCCAACAATTCATCCGTGAACAGAGTTGGGAAGGGATCATGCACACAAGCATCATTTAAATTTCTGAGATCCATGCATATCCTTATCTCATCCTTCTGCTTCTTCTCTTGCACCACCATCAGACTTACCTAATCTGATTCTTTCACAGGCTCAATCATACCTGCTGCAAGCATTTTGTCTAGTTCTACACGGAACTTTTTCTTGTATTTCAGGTTTAAGCGGTAAAGCCTCTGCTTAACAAGCTTCACGTCGAGATTTAACGTGATCTTCATTACTCCTAGATCTTCAATTATTCCTTTCAAATCTGTAAACTTGGTCAGGAATAAGTCATGATATTCTCAGAGTAGTTCAACGACCTTATCCACCGTCGCATTGTCCCAGTAGTCTTTGATCTTTGAAAATTTGGGTTTTGTCTCTGTACTAATGTTCACTCATTTAGTTTTCACTGGTGGCCTTTTGTCTCAATCTGTGGTCCTTGAGCGTCATGGTGGCCTTTTGTTTTTGGAATGTTAATATTCCATAGATCCTCATCCTCCTCCTCAACAGTTACGTTGTAACATTGGAGCACGCGACTCAGCTGAGTAACCCATTAAGGATGAATGAGGTCTAAAGGATCCTGTGGTATCCTAAAGATGGCTATTTTCACCTCTTGTAGTGCTTCATCAGTATTGTCAAACGCATCCTCAAAACGAAAGGTCATCATGAGTCCTTCGTGCAGGATATGCCATTCACCTGTCCCATGGCAAAGCTCTATTTCTATATACCATTTCAGTGGAATAACATCCAAGGTATGACAGAACAGGTGCACCCACTCAAGTTGTGGCTTTTCTCCATAGGCCTGCGTCCACTTGGCTAGATTCGCACGTGAATCATCCTACCCCTCATACTTATCTGTCAAATACATTTTAGGCTTCCCAAATTGTGCTTGCATCATTCTCCTACATTCGCGCCAACCATCAAAGCTTCCTTTGTGCATACCCCACCATCTTGTGGGCGTAGTGCACGGTACCCAGTCTAAGGCCTGGAAGCGTTGATTTTCTAGCACCTCCCTTTCAAAGGCATCCAAGAAGGTATCTACCACATTTAGATCATCATAAGTAGGCAGATTTATTTCTTTTATCAACACGCAGTGCAACGACTGGGGCATCATATTGCAATTCAACATAGTTACTTCGTGTAACTGATTCTGCCATCGTTCTACTTCTTCATTGGAATCCAAAGTGTAGGAACTCTCACACTCCCATGTAATCCACCCATCCGTAGTGGGATTCACCTAGTCTGGGTCTCGCGGTGTTATCTTGTAGATGCAGTATAGGTCATCATCACTCTCATAGTCACACATTGGTTCCGTATAGCACGATCATTCAGCAAGATCCAGGGGTATTATTACGTGTAGTGATTTCTTCTCAAAGATCATCTTTCGCTTCTTTATATTGATTACCCCATTTGTATCAGTGGCCCAGTCAATTCCCAAGAGTGTATGGTAGGGATTGCTGTCATCAACAATCTCTATTACTTCAAAATATGCTAGCGCACTCGCTAAACTCAATATCCACAGTTACTCCCTGCAATCGCCCCATGGGTATGATTTTTTGTTGATTCACCATCCTCAGCTGAATCGGAGACCATTGCAATGTAGGTCTCCCAATTCACTCCCATGTCTGTTTCAGTAGAAAATTTGCACCTGACCCCAAATTCAGGATGACTTGATCCATCTCGTATTCTCCAATTTGCGCGGTGAGTCTCATTTCATGCCCCACCGTTGTCTTATGATTTCTGATTTTCTGGACTACATGCGATTCAACTGGCGCGGTCCGAACACATCTTTTGATGAGTTCCTGTAACCCTTTCACAGCCTTACTATCATATAGTAAATTCATACAGGTTTCCAAGAATGTTGTGAGCATAAAGGGGTCCATCTCTGGCTCAGGCTTATCTTTGCTTCCTGAAGTGGAGGCCTCAGTGAAGCTCTTCTTAGCTTCCATGAAGGTTTCTTGAATGCATTCTAAATCAAACTCAACTTCCTTCGTCAGGGCTTTGTGAACCAAAGTAATATCTTCTGGTTGTTTCCTTGTCATCTCCCATCATGATTCCACTTCAGAGCACTATATTTATGCTTGGATATTCCTCGCGTGCCTCTGACCTCATCATCTGCAGGTTTTGAGTCGAGGGAGGTGGTAGTTATCCTTTGTCATGGATACTATCTATCAACATTGGAAAATCTATTGTCTCATGATCAAACAATGTGAAATACTTGAATGGCAGGCGCGTTGGATTAGTGCAAAGCACGTGCATAGTGTTGTGGCCCTCCGAAATTGTAGCAAATCAACTGTCCGCGACCTCTACCAGCACCTCCTCCGCCCTAGCCTCGTCCGCGCCCTAGAAATCCTGTCCACGCCATCCCTGCATTCTGGTCAAGGGGCCGCATTTCAGCTTAAACTCTGTAGGCGGGAGTTCTATTGATGCAGGAGCATTCAGCTCAGAAGAATCATTGTATTTTAGTACACATAGGGGGGTATTGTGTTTTAAGGAAGTTGGTTTCCTAAGTGTTGAATTAAAGTAATTATTAAGGCTTTGAGTGATTTTAATGAGAGAAGCTAGAATAGGGATTTAATTAAGTATAGTGAGGCATATTTGTAAATGTTCTCGAATGTTGGAGAACATGAGAGATTCAGGATAGTTGAGAGATTTGAGAATCAGTTGTAAATCTTAGATTAGGAGTTGGTTTCGTGATTTGTGGATTAAAGAGGATCCTTAGGGAAAAAGATGCGACTTTAGGATTTTGTTGAGAAGTTTATGGATCTAAACTAGGATTTGGTTATAGAATCCTTTTGTATCAATGTAAACCTAAAAGGCATAGTCAAGTTAGATAGTTAGCTGGTTAGATTGTTAGAGGTTGTGAGTTAGAGGTTTGATTGTAAGCCTACAGGCAGGTAGGAAAACAAAGGCCACTGGTACAGAAGATCAGGGCAAGGAGAGAGTTCCTATGTAAATACATTTATTAGTACAAACAACTCGATTTTGAGTTTATGTGCGTGTATGGAGTAATTTAGTTATAATATGTATGTGAACTAGAGTAAGTTCTGTGTAACAGAGGTTGTAGGTGTTGTTCGAGCATAACACAGAGAAGAAGAATGATATGAAGGATGGTAATGGATCGCTTGAATCCATTCGAAGGATCACAATCACCATTCAGGAGTGACTGTGTTAAGAACATGTAGAGTTAAGCTCAGGAGGAAGTTGTGATGTAAGACATCTAAAGACCGAAACCTTGGAAGAAACCCGAACCCACAGAAGAACACTGAAGAAATGACATAAAAAAAGAAGTGAAGAGAAAAATGAAGAAGTGAAGTCTCGATGCATAGGATCCATTGGATCAGCTAGATCAATGGAAGAGATTGTTTGTGATAAGCAGCCAAGATCAAGTCGCATAGAATGGGGTCAAGAAATGAACAACGAAGATTAAACCCAAGTGCTTGCAGAAGGTGAATTGTGGAAATTGATCTAGATCATCAGATCAACGGATCTGTTAGATCAATGGATATTAATAGCAGAAGAAGAATGGTGGAGGAATAGATCTATATCATTAGATCTGTTAGATCGATGGTGATCAACAACTATGGGGGTTAAGGATGTTTTGATCCATGTGCTAGTTTAAGTCACGCAAACCATATATTTGATGGTCTCTTATATCCAATGGATATCAGGTCCTAAAGTGATCGGACGTTAATTTCAAAACTAGACCCAAACATTTATAGATCAAGGATTTATATTCCTTATCGGCTCCGTAAGGGCAGGTAATCCTAGTGCAAGTGCCTCACCCGATATCACTATTAACCATTGGATCAAGTGTGCTTTGATCAATGGTGGGGGATCACCGATTAGTTTTGCATCACAATATTTCATGAGTGGATGAACCTTGGCCTTAAGAAAATGAAATTTGTGATGTGTGATGCTTGGGTGTATCATCAATTGTCAGATTGAAGGGTGAGATCAACGATGGAGATTGAAGTTGATAAGGCTTGGGCCTGAGTGGACCTAAGAAGTTTATCAATGCAAGTTAAGTGATTTGAGTTCCGGCAGATGAATGGGTTTAAGTGGTGATACGACTTGACATCCATTGATTTGATGGAGTGAAATCAATAGTGGAGGATGAATGCAATAAAGGTAGAGCGTCAGGAAATGTGCAAAGACTGTGGATTGGCGGAAAGGTAAGGTTTACGTACGCTTTGTGGAGTATTTCTATTATATAATAATTATAATGGAAATAAAGTGGATAAAGGTTCTATGGGTTAAGTTTGAATATAACCAAAGTTAAAGAGTGGGGTTTGTTTAATATGCGCAAGGCATAAAGATTAACTAAAGTTTATGAGGGTGAATAAAGTTCCGCTAGAAAGGTTAATGAAGGTTTAGACTATTGAATAATCAAATATAACATTTTGCACATAAAACTTAATTAAGAACATTAATCCTTGGTTTAAAAAGGTTTTCACCTTGGATCAGGTGATTAAGGCCTGGGACCAGTGACATGCAATTTTATTTGCTTAATGTGGGTATTGTCAACTTAGGCTGGCATCATTTTGGTATCAGAGCAACATAAAGAAATTATGTGTGAAAATTTCTTTTGAAAAGAATTTAGAATAGAGTTATATTTTAAGAGGTGTATGCAGGAAGAAGAGATCAGATTTTAATCTGACAAATAGTAGGCACATAGAGATAATGTGTAGCAGAACTTACAGATGCAAAAGAAATAGAGAAAAATCCATTCAAAGTGCAGGTGAATGGTAGAATAAGATCATGTAGAGGTATTGAAGGTTAGATTATATGTTTTATTTTAATTTTATTTGAAGATTGGAGAGTGTGTGGTCTTTATATTGATGCATAGGTAACAACAAAAGAAGGTGATAAGGTTGCAGCAACCTAGAGCAAGGAGTGCTCAATTGGTTCTAGAGGAAAGAACCAGAGAGATGCGAAAAGACTAAGCTCAGATGAGAGAAGCTTAATGATGCATATGTAGCAAGAAGGAGACTTTTTACTGTAGAGGTAGTGTTGCAGCTCACAAAGGCAATTCCATAGAGGATGTGGGTAAGTAATGAAGGAAGTTGATACGACTTTCTAAGTGAAAGAAGAGGTGGTTAGAACCAGGTATTTCGTTGTCATTGAAATACAAGAGGATAGTTGTGTTCTTAGAAGGTGCAGATGAGTTGAAGCCTAGAAGGAGAAGAGAGAAGTGCTCAAAAGAGGTTCCAGAGATAGAGAGCCAAGGGCTTTCCAAAAGACCAAGTATAGAGGAAAGCTTGGTGAGGTAAGTGGCAGCAGGGAGGACTTGCTATTGTAGAGGCTTTAGTGAAGCTCATAGTAAGTGAGTAAGGAGCTCAGATAGAGAAGGAAGAAGATGAATACTGATAGTCATAGCAGCGGTTCTAAGGAATACCACAACAAAAGAAAAGTGAAGAAGGAGGATGCCGAGGCAAATGGAAAGAGAATGAGTCAAGAGGAGCTTGACAAGGAAATTGCAGAGATAAAAGAAGTACTCGATGCATTAAGGAGGATACTGGAGGACATCTAGAAACAAGGTGTTGTCTTGAGGAAAAGGGTAGTAAAGTGGCATAAGTTATAGAGAAGGCTACAATAGAGGCAAGTAAAGTGGTTGAGGGAAAAACTCAGAGAAGCTAAGTTGGAAATGGAAGTGTCCATTTGTGAACTAGAGCAGGGTGAAGAAGAAGGAATTATTGATGATTTTATGAACTGTTGGACAAATGTAGACCAACAGGAGAATGTAAAACCTTATATTGTTGAATCTAATAATTTTGATGTGATTACAGGTTTTTAGAGGATGAGCAATATTTTGAAGCTGTCAAAAGTGTAGAAATTTTGAATAATTTAACACATATTCAACAGAGATTATCCTAATCATGTACTATTGCGGAAAACATACACAATACATAAGCTCCTCTACGTTGATCATCAATATAGCAGCATCAATAACAATAAAACATCAAGAGCATTCACACATTAACACAGTATGTATCCCGGGGAAAGCATCTCGCTAAAAACCCCAACTATCTGTATATTAATGATTGAGTCATGTAACATTACACAGCATAATACTTCTCACAAGTATCTCCACCTCTGTTACAGACAATACAGCTCAGATCTGATCAAATCTCTTCCGCTGCTTGCCTGCCTCCGTTGCTCAATACCTGCACAAGAACTGATGATAATACCAAGGCAGCCACGTATTTCCTTGGCTAAATCACATAAGAACAAGCTACAATGTGGGAAAACTCATTGGCATACTCAATCCCCTGATTTGTGCAAGATCTGGTGCACAACTATAGTCACAATTGATAGCAATCTGATTCTCTAACACCTGTCCCTGCTGAACTGAACATGCACTGACATGCAACTGAGTTAAACTGATGTATTCATTAGTTGTATTATGAGTTAATAACTTGTGAATTAATTAATAACTAATTCACCCAACTCATCTCTAGTCTATTTGCCAGTTAGACTAAATACAACCAGTTTAACAAAGCTAAACTGAACACAACTCCATCAACTGCACCTCCAGTCCACTAAACTCAACTCACTTGAGTTCTAACTGAAGTCCTGCATGCAAATATTAGTCATCCCATAGGTAACCACGTATTTCCTTCTGGGATCTGCATGTACCACATCCGTAGCTCATCCTGAAGTGCTCCAAGAGAATAAGACAAAGTTTATAGTCTAAATATTATTATGAGCTAATAATATTTGACTGTTCTATATTTAGACTGAGCATTCACTCCGCTGTGGTCTAAAAATAGAAGTCCATCTATTTTTTCCAACTTGATCAATCATCCATAAACAGCAACCTGCAATCCATAGACATGATCCATATGTCTAAAATTAGACATAGTCTAAAAATAGACTTGCGCCAAAAATAGCCTGCGGGCCCACTTAGTGAAGGCGACTCTTTTCACTAAGCTCCATCATCTTGTTGCAATCTCAACAAAAAGTACGGAAGAGTATCTTTCAGAAGATAAAAACTCTGAAGTAAAGAATGATGAAGAATGTCTCTTGAATGAGAAAAGAAGTGAATTATTGCAGCACAAAGAATTTATTAATATATTGATGTTTGAAGCTGTGACGACACAGGAAAAATTTCTTGTGAAAGGAGATGAAATTCAATCTGAAGAACTGATATGTGAAGCAACAATTTAGACTATTGAACCTTGTAATTTTCAAACTAATAATTTGTGTATAAATGTAGGAATCATAAGTAATGATGAAGTACTTATGAAGTTTCACTGAGAAATTGAGTTGTTGGAGTATTTGTTGGGAAATTCAGAGTGTGATAGTGTGATTGCAGAGGAAGGAGTTCACTATAGTGGAGAAGAGCAGAAAGACATCATTAGAGAAGATGATGTGGAAGGGAGACTAACTGATAGTCTTAATAGTACATTAGAGAATTCTTTAAAGAGGTTGAATCAGCATACTAATGTGCTGATAGAAGAGGAGAAATCAGAGCAGCATACTAAATTGTTGCCAAAGGAAGAAGAGGCACTGAGGCCTTATGTTTTTTATTTTAATAATTGATTTGTGAGTGTTGGTTTAGTTGCAGATGCTGGAGGAAATTTGGAATAGATGAGAAACCAAGTAAATACGATAGAATATGATTCTATGGAAGATTTTAATCCATTGAACAAAGATGTTCAATTGCTAGAGAGAATGCTGGAGAGTTAGGATTCATTGCAGAAAGAGATAATCATGAAAGAGGGTAAGGATTAAAGGAAGGCAGAAAAGATAAGAGTAAGAGTAAGAATTCGGCAACTTCAAAGAGAAGAACAACAATTTAAAGAGTTAGTGGACAACAACAACCTAAAACAAAGAGAAAGAGGTAGAAGTAAGTGGCAGAGTACGAACCAGTCCAAGGATGTGTTGGAAATGGAGATTGAAGAATTATGGCAGTTGATGATGAAACAATCCATATGGAGAAATTGACAAAAGCAAGAAGGATGATCAATCAAAACTTGAACCTAATTGACAAGGAGAGGAAGATGAAATAGAAGATAGTAGATATACATCAACAGCAAAGGTGCAGAGCATTAAGACAACTACAAACTAATGTTTGGCACCCTTGAGGTTTTCTATCAACATATGAAGACACATGATCAAGAGATCATGAATGTTTTCCACTTTGGGAGTCTAATGCAGGAACATTCAACTCAGAAGAATCATTGTATTTTAGTAGACATAGGGGGGTCTTGTGTTTTAAGGAAGTTGGTTTCCTAAGTGTTGAATTAATGTAATTATTAAGGCTTTGAGTGATTTTAATGAGAGAAGCTAGTATAGGGATTTAATTGAGTATAGTGAAGCATATTTGTAAATGTTCTCGAATGTTGGAGAACATGAGATATTTGAGAATCTATTGTAAATCTTAGATTAGGAGTTGGTTTCCAGATTTGTGGATTAAAGAGGATCCTTAGGGAAAAAGATGAGATTTTAGGATTTGGTTGAGATGTTTATGGATCTAAACTAGGAATTGGTTATAGAATCACTTTGTATAAATGTAAACCTAAAAGGCATAGTCAAGTTAGATAGTTAGTTGGTTAGATAGTTAGAGGTTGCGAGTTAGAGGTTTGATTGTAAGCCTATGGGAAGGTAGGAAAACATAGGCCACTAATACAGAAGATCAGGCCAAGAGAGAGTTCCTGTGTAAATACATGTTTATTAATACAAACAACTCGATTATGAGTTTATGCGTGTGTATGGAGTAATTTAGTTATAATATGTGTGTGAACTAGAGTAAGTTCTGTGTAATAGAGGTTGCAGGTGGAGTTCGAGCAGAACACAGAGAAGAAGAATGATATGAAGGATCGTAATGGATTTCTTGAATCCATTCGAAGGATCACAGTCAAGATTCAGGAGTGATTGTGTTAAGAGCATGTGGAGTTAATCTCAGGAGGAAGTTGTGATGTAGGACATCTAAAGATCGAAACCAAAAACCTGAACCCACAGAAGAACACTGAAGAAACAACATTAAAAACGAAGTAAAGGGAAGAATAAAGAAGTGAAGTGTTGATGCATAGGAGCCGTTGGATAATATAGATCAACAGACAAGATTGTTTGCAATAATCAGCCATGATTAAGTCGCGTAGAATAGGGTCAAGAAATGAACGACGGAGATCAAACCCAAGTGCTTGCAGAAGGTGAATCACAGAAATTGATCTGGATTGTCAGATCAACAAATCCATTAGATCGACGGATATTAATGGTAGAAGAAGAATGGTAGAGGAATAGATCTGGATCGATAGATCTGTTAGATCGATGGTGATCAACAACTACGGGGGTAGGAGAGCATAGGTTTCCTTAATCTTGGCTGAAGTCCCACACGCACTCCTAGTCGTCAATCTCATATTCAACTCTTAGATCACAGTCAACTACAGGTGTTAAGGACATTTTAATCTGTGTGCTAGTCGAAGTCCCACAAACCATAGATTTGATGGTCTCTTATATCCTGTTAGAGCCTAGATTTACCTTAGCATGGAAAGGTAAGCTTCTAGGTTCACATCAAACCACGCTCAGCCTTACGAGGGCAGGAGAGGGCTCTCTCCGAGTAATCTCAGCAAAGATAGTCGATAGGGCTGGAGATGACTGATTTTACAACTGATATTAGGCTAGGTATGTAGTGCAAGGATTGAATTTGAAATTTTGGGGGTTTTGAGTTGGAAAATGGGAGAGGCAAATTTGGGTTCGCGGATGAGGCACAGTTTTTGTAGAGTTCTGATTGGGGTAAGGAAGGCAATTGTCTTGATGCTTTTTAATGAATAAATGGATGGATCAGACTGGTGAGGAGCCAAGGAGGGCAAGAGGATCTCAAGAGTCCTCCTCAAGCAGATGAAAACATTGAAAATTAAACAAACTTCAAAGCAGAGCACAATAGTCCAGTGAATTCCACCTTAATCACTCATTTGTTTAATTTTAGAAGCATAGAGAAGGGAAAATGATACACATAACCATCAATGAACTTACAACTACATAGATAAAAACACCATAAAAACACAGAGCCACATGCATCCCAACAAGTGCTGCGAAACCCTGATCTTTCCTTTGCCAAAAATGTAGAGATAGAATGTACAATGACGTGCCAAGCAATCCTAAGTGTCCAACCCTGAAAATGACTTAGAAGATACATGATATAGACCATCCTAACCCACTCCCATGCCTCTAGGGGTCACGCTCATCATTCTAGGAGATTTTTCAACCAATTCTAAACAAAGCACTAAAATCTAGGCAATCAAACACCTTGCCTCTATAAGGTAGGAAATTGATTCATTCATTAAATTTTCACTTTTTAATGAATGAATCCTCTAGAAAAAGTAAAAATATGTCAATATTACATCATGATCCTTCAATTACATCAATATAGGTCAATAATTACATCACAAAGCAAAACTAGTCAAACTGGCCGAATTTCTGAGCTGGAAGGTGAAATCCTCTATGCATCATTCCACTTTGGAGCTCAATTTGAGGCATTTCATGAAGTCCAAATTGCACCCAAGATAGCTTGTTGGAAAGACCTACCTATCTACTTTCCAACCCAAGTGTAAATTGTCAATTTGGTGTCAATTGACCCCTCCAAAACGTCAATCTCCCAAGACTACTTCCTGTGTGTCAAAATAGGGGCAGTGAAGTCATTGTTTGAGTGTTTTTGACCTCTTGTGGACTCAAAACTTGCCCAAACGTCTTGGCCATGCACCAGTAGTCATGTTGTTTCATGCAAAATCTAAAAATATAAAGCTTCTTCCATTTGGAGCCCTCTAGCAAAAGCGAGTGACACGTGGCGCGGCGCACAGGGAAGCAAAACCTGTTTTTCAGTGCAAAAATTTTCAAAAATACAAAAATTGCTCAAAATTTCTTGAAATTTGGGTTGTACCTTCTCTATCAAATGTCATGTTGGGCTAAAGAGGCTTCAGCCAATATCTGAAGATGATCATGCTCCTTTTGCCTCTTTTGCTTCCTTATTGCCTTCTTTAATTTCGCCTTTAGACTCCTTATTTGTGCCTTGGAACTCATATTGCGCACCCTATAATGGAAAGCCATGTGTCTCAACAATGCTTTGTCCCTATCGCCCTTCTCCAACAGTCTCTCTAGGCATGTTGATTCTCTTGAGCCAAGACTCCCGATCATCATTAATCTCTTGCTCCAATGAAGTGAGCTCAATCCTCCACCTTTGGGTAGCTTGGCGATTCTCACGGATGTTTTTCAACTCCATGATTGCCTACTGATCTTCGAGTTGTTTGTTCCTCTACTCCAAATATTTCATAGTCCGCTTAGCCCTCTCCAAGTCAAGGGACAAGGTTGCGATCTCTATCTGCTTCTCCTGGATGATCTCTCTAAGATGTGCATTTTGCGAGCCCATGTCTGTAACATCATCCTGAATGAGAATGAAATCAATCTCTCGCTCACCTAAAGGCCTCTCATCCTGCATTGGCCTCTTGCCTCTATCTTGTACCTGTGGTGCTGATGTCGGAAGTGAGGCCCCTTCCACACTGGGTGGAGATAACACTCGCTTCGCTGCTGCAAACAAGTCTAGTGCCCCTCTGATATGTGATGAGCATGGGCACAGTAACGGTCTCATGGTGCTCATACTAATGAGAAGGTCCACCTGTCTCATGACCAACCTCTGAAAGCCGCTATGAAGCTTTCAAGAAATCACAGGAGATGAAATCATCCCAAGTGGTGCCCTGTAATCCAGGCTGATGAACCACCAAAATCTTGATGAGAGAAAAATGATAAACACTGTTAAGTTGCTGTTGAGGAGTTTTGTGCTGCACAAGGGTGGTCATCCTCTCTATGTTCCAGTAAATGAAATATGGAATGTTCATCATTCGTACCCTGGTGAAATGCATGAAAAACCTGATGTGATAAGCATATAAACAAGAGAACAGTCCCTCACAACTCAAATACTTCATGATTAATTTCATTAGTGGAGCATATTCCTCTTTGAGATATCATAAAGGAAACACTCTCTTGAGCTACCTTAAGAAACCGGGTTTAATATATGGCTCATAATGCTGTCGGTCAATCTTCTTCTTCTTGGTCCATGGTTCTCCAATGTTGGGTATGCCCGTTGCCAGTCAGATAGATTCTGGTGTAAGTGTGAAGGTGACACCAACCAAAGTAACATGATCTCCATGTAAATGCAGTACGAATAGATGAGCCAAATCATGATGAAATTGAACATTAGCCACCTTCTCACAAAACTCATAACATGACTGATGTTAAAAACAGAAAATGGCTAGAGGGCAAGCCTGTAATTTAGTGAGGGTGATTAGTTCTTCTCTGATATGTCTGCCTCCTCTATGAGGCCTCCGGGGTGCATGTTCCTCCATGGGTGAATTACTTTTGGGGTTCCATTCCATAATCAGATGAATGAGTGGATGACATGACTGTTGTAAAAAATGCCTTGGAGAAAAATATGCTGGTGTATGAAAACTGTGCTAGACTATTCTTTTGTGATGTGTTTAATTTCTAGCAATTCTGTACATTTTCATGGCGATTTGGAGCAAAGTTTAGCAATGTCGGGCTTTAGAACTGTATGTGCCGTGCAGCTTGCCCAATGTGTTGCGCCTTCCCAGTGTGCTGGGCCTGTTCAAAAATTCACTGCGCGATTTCTCCCAGTGCACCGCGCCTCCCCAGTGCGCCGCGCCTCCCTAGTGCGCTGCGCCACCTGCTCTACGCGTCGTGTCGGCAAGTTGTAGGGATTTTTTGTCCAATTTCTCACTCCTTCACAAAAAACACTTTGAATTGCTTCCTCTTGGTTGCTGGCATGCAAATGGGCATTAACTTCATGGAAATATCTTTATAAGGACATGAGTTTGATTTTTGCTTCTCACAAACCCACTTTGTAATGTTTTGAAATTGGCACTTTTTCACAATTAATACAACTCTGTCTTTTTGTTTCCCCCTTGTTTTTTGGTTTAGATGATGAATTTCTTGGCATTTTTTTGCAGAGATAGCTGACATGGAATTTGGCAAAGGAGACCAGGGCTGTGCCTGAAGAATTCAAGAATTGATTTTTTTTTTTAAATTATTACAAAAAACGAAATGTCGAATTTTCTTCAAAACAGAGTTTTGAAGAAAAGTCATAATCCATCCATATGATGATGAAAATATTTGAAATGAAAACATATTAAGAACCTCCCTCTGGCCTGTTGGAATTATTGGAAATCTTGAAGACACAATTTGTGAAACCCTAGACCTAGCGACTGAAATGACTCTTGCTAATCAAAAGACTAAAACAGGGCTGTAAGTGACTCAAAAATTTGATTTTGACGAACAAACCTGAGCCAATAGTGCAAGGCATGAGAGGTAATGAATAACAAGACCCTTCTGTCAGATTATGACATGCTCCTAGCGAAATGCAACTGAGTGAATCGAGCGAGACACCTAAAAAATGAAATGCAATAAGAGAAATGATCTCTGACGGAGGGATGTAAATACTGACTCTAACATTGGCTCCAATGGGGATGGTAGCTCCTTGGAGGTGCCAAGAACGACAGATCTCTAGGATAGCTAGGTAGTGCCTTCGTCCATTGGGCTATGGAGTCCATTATTTTGAGAAATCGACACAAGACTCGACTTCTTTATTGACTCAAACTTGACTCAAACTGACTCAATTAGGAAACCAAAATGACTAAAAACCTGACTCAACAAACTGAACCAAAAACTGAAAATCTTTCTTCAGAATTGTAGCGTTCACTTCGGGCCCCAGACTAAAGAAAAGATCCCAGCACACTCTTGCAATGAAACTGAAATTAAAATGGTATGTACAATGACAATGTAGATAGCAGAAACAATTCAGAAATGATACCTCTTGAGCAACTGACCATTGACCGACCCTCTGGGACATTCTTCTCCGTTCATCTCCTTCATAAGTAAAGCATTCTAACCACGATATGCAGCAATTTTGAAGGGACCTTTCCAGATATTTTTGAACTTACCGTGATTACCCTTTTCCTCATTCCTTGCATCCCATTTCAGCACCACCTCTTCTAATTGGAATTTGTATGCCTTCGCTTTTCTGTCATAGATCTTCTTAATCTTCTCCTGCAGCTTTGATGTGTTTTGGAAAACCTCTTCTCTTGTCTACTACAAATGGACCATTTGATTTAATCTTCGTTGCATAGGATCTTCTTCACTGCTGGCCTCCTGAAGAGGTTTGACTACTGGAGCTGCTAGAGAGGTAGAAAACACTGTATCAACTCCATAAACAAGCTCAAAGGGGGACATACCAATGGATTTCTTTTGGCTAACCCAATCTGCCCAAAGTGCATTGACAAACTTCTTATGCCAACTCTTCTTGTTAATTTCTAGCAGCTTCTTGATGATGTTGACTAAAGATTTATTGGAAGACTTCGCCAAACCATTGCCTTGCGGATGATAGGCAGTTGAGTGATCCAAAATGATTTTATACTTGTTACGAAACTCAATCATCCTCTTTGATTTGAAAGCTGCTGCGTTGTCAGTGATTAACTTATTTGGGCAACCAAAATGAGACAAGATGTTATTCTCAAGGAATGAAATAATTACCACATCCATTGCTTGCCTGGTGGGAATTGCTTCTATCCATTTTGTGAAATAATCTGTTGCTGTGAGAATCCATCGATGCTGACCGGAAGAAGCGGGATGAATTTGACCAATGAAATCCAACCCCCATTGCTAAAAAGGGGCACTCACCTCAATGGGTTTAAGCGGCAAAGGCTGTAATTTCTGCCTTCCTTCAAAAATCTGACATTTATGACAGCTCTTGACCACCTTATATACATCAGCAAACAATGCCGACCAATAGTATCCTGCTCTCAAAATTTTATTTGCCGTTGTTTTCCAAAAAAGGTGACCGCCACAATATCCTTTGTGGAAATCTTCCATGACTTGCTTTGCTTCTTCTTACACCAAACAATTCAACAGAACGCTACCAGGATCTTTCCAATAAAGTGCAGAATTTAAAATGCAAAACTTAGAAGCCTTTAGTTTGAGAGTTCTACTCTTGTTTCGAGTCATGCTGGGTGGTGGTGACAAATTTTGTAGCACATATATGATATCTGAATACCATGGGGAAAGAACAAAAATTTCAGATACCTGAATTGACGAACCTTCCTCATTCTCATCAGACATAACAGCGATCAGATTTATGTCTAAGGTGTTCAAGTTTGATTCAGCCATTAACTTTGGCAATCCCTGTCCTTTAACAAGCTTGGTGGGCTTTATCTCCACATCGTACTCCAACAAGGCTGCAATCCACTTGCCTCGTCTTCTTTTCGGATCGGTCTGCACTAAAACATCCTTGACGGCAGCGTTAGGAACATAATCCAAAGTATGAGAGTGTAAAACATATACTCGAAAATCTTTCAGTGCTTTGACAAGTGTCAGGGCCTGCTTTTCAATGATATTGTACTTCAAGGCTGCATCCCTTATAGTTTGGCTGAAAGAAGCAATTGGTCTTTCATACTCCTCTCTTTTCTGCATTAATACAACTTCCATTTTATGCTCTGAAGCAAAAGAAAACAATACAAAATCCTGAGTGTAGTCCGGGCTGATTAGAACCAGAGTTGAGGAAAGAGCCAATTTGACTAAATTGAAAGATTTTACAGCCTCTTCCATCCACTTCACTTGGTTGTCCTTCTTAAGCATGTTTGTAATCTTTCTTAGGTGTTCAGCAAGATTAGGAATAAAGTAGTGTAAAAAATTCATCTTACCATTAAAAGATTGGATCTCTTTCTTGTTCCGGGGCAAGTTAATTGGCTGAATCGCTTCTACACGTGTTGGATCAATACGGATGCCATCTTTTGATATAATTTGCCCAAGTAGTTTTCCCTCATCCATTGCAAACAAGCTTTTCTTTGGATTCAGTGGCACAACATATTTTCTGCACTTTTGAAAGACAATTTTCAAATGATACATGTGCTCTTCATCTGATTTGGAAAACACGGTCAGATCATCGAGGTACACAACCAAAAAGACATCCTTCTCATTTGCGAAAGCCAAGTCCATTGCCCACTGAAATGTGGCACCCACGTTCTTCAAACTGAAAGGCATTTTGGCGTAATGAAAAGTTCCCCACGGAGTGGTGAACGTTGTTTTATCCTGGTCATCTTCATGAACCAAAATTTGGTTATATATGGAATAACCATCGAGTAGTGACATCCGAGATGCTCCAACTACTCGCTGAAGTATATAATCCAAATTTGGGCAATGGATAATTGTCCTTCAATGAAACTTTATTGAGATTCCTAAAATCAATGCACAAATGAATCTCACTTGTCTTCTTTCGTATGGGCACCAAATTAGAGATCCAGTCAGAAAATATGATGGGAAAAATGATTCCTAATTTGTACAACATGTTTATCTCCTTCTCAATTGATGGCAATATTTTTGGATTTAGCCTTCTCAACTTTTGTTTGAAAGGTTTTTTATTAGGCTTAATGGGAATCGTGTGCTGAATTATATTGGTATCATATATCTTCAAGTCAGAATAATCCCAAGCAAACACATTAGCAAAAGATGACAACAAACTGATATATTTGGCTTTTACCTTGTGTGGCAATGCTTTGGATAGTTTTACCATTTTGGGATTTGCAGCTGTTCTGATATTGACCTCTTCAACACCCTTTTCTGTTGGCTGCAAGGTTGGCTTGCGGGCTATGTCATCTTGATCAAAGAGTTCTTCTAAAGGTATCAAGCCTTTAGGAGTTATGTTATCCTTTAGCTGCAACACTTCCATTTGATTGATCTGCACATCATCTTCACCATCATCATGTTCTACATCAATTGAGGCATCCTTAAACTTACCTTTCTTTTGCAGAAAATCATCAATTTCCTCATCATCTTGGAAAACTTGCCAATATCTCTGATTGTCTGGGACAGTCGGACGATGCTTGACATGGATTTTGAATTTATTGCTTGAGTTCATAGGAATCTTCAAACTACTTGCTGCCTTAGCAAGTGCATCAGCAATGCCATTTTGAATACGAGGCACACACGTCAAGATAAAATCTGAAAACAATTTCAGGAGGTCTAGGATTGCATTTTGGTAAGCTCGCATTTGAGGATGTTTTGCTTGATACTCACCTTTAAATTGCTTGATCGCCAATTCGGAGTCGCCATATACTGCAATCCTCTTAGCATTCAACTTTCTTAGGATTTTTAGACCAGCAATCAAAGCTTCGTACTCAGCCTCATTGTTCAAACAATCAAAAGCTAGTTTATAAGAACATACCCACACATTACTAGGAACTTTGTTTGGAGTGGAAAAAGGACTGCGTACCCTAATACCAATTCCAGCACCATCATTTCCCACTGCACCATCAAAATCCATGGTCCACAGGCCCTCTTCATCTTCTTCTAAGTGTTGAAATTCTGCTGGCTCTGTTTTTCCTGCTTGCTATCCATTATCTTCAACTGATTGCTCAACGGTGTCTTGCTGTTCTTGCCCTTCTTTCTTCAAAATTTCTCTGAAATTCTCTGTTATTTCTGGAATACTTTCTGCTTCTACTAACTGAATATCTATATCATTGAAACAATCTGAATACAAAACAAAATACCCTAGATCTGTATGTACATAATTGATTGGATGATTGATCAGATTCTCCTTGCTTGTAATCATGTATTTCATTTTTTGTTCCCGATACAATTTTCTTGTTTGGCCAAACACAGGAATCGTTGCATAGGAGAAATCTATTTGTAATGTCCCTTTCAATTTCACTCCCCAAGACCTAGAAAGAAGCATACGAAACCTGGGAGGAATGTCCGCCACAACAATATCCATCAAAACATTCTTCGTTGGGATTTGATCCAGACTTACAAACAAGTCTTTGATGAGCCCAATACATCTCACTCTGCTAGAATCAAATGAAAAGAGATCATGGTATTTCCTAGTGATGTCTAAACCCAAATTCTCCATGATAGCTTTTGGCATAAGATTGTGAGAAGCTCCGGAATCGAACATAGCATTATACAACACAAAATCATGCACCCTTAAAATGATATAAAAAGGCGGCACATCACTATCTGGAGACTCACCATTCAATGCTGGCCCAAAAATCAATTCGGGTTGATCATCTTCGACATTCACCATATCATACATTGGATCAAAGTTAAAAATTTTAGAAACTTGTCCTCTATAACTGTTGTTCCTCATTATTTCAGTCAAGGGAATGGATACCTTCAATTTAGAAATTTCATTTTCCAAACTAAAGGCTGAAATATTTTCTACCTCTTTAACTAGGACATCTTTCTTCTCCTTTTCCTTCAATGCAATTGGCTGATTTGATTTTTCTGCTGATGGAGATTTGCTGATGTTAGGATCAACTGTCTCTTTCCCTTTCTTTGATGCTGAATCATCTTTCCTCTTCTGAATTGGGTTAACAGGCACATCTCTATTTTTAAGTGAATATTGATGCTGATGGGTAGAGAAAACATTCATATAACCTCTTTGGTACTCATCTGATTCTTCTTCCAAAGGCATGTCATTTGCTAGAATGAAATCTGCATCTTTGTGTACTGCTGAACTTTCTGCGTACTCCTCTTCTTCAATAATATAAATTGGCATATCATCTTCAATAAAAAAGTGGTTTTCCTCTCCAATCACATTCTCTTCCTCCTCTGACTCTAGACCAAGTACCACATTCTGCAGTAGAGGTGGCTGTACTGGTTGCTATGCTGTCTGATCTTGTGCTCACTGCTCTTTTTGTTTGATTCTATATTATGGCTGCTGCTAGCCATAGAAGTTAGGATTTCTAACTTGTGGCTCTGGTTTATCAAGCTTCACCCTTTCAATCATCAGCTCCACCTTCCGAAGTAATTGATCTATTGAGGATGATTCTTCTTTTATTGTGACCTTCTTTTCTACTCTTGCTCTAGCCCTCTTGGCCAACAGATTTGCCTCAATGCTGATCGTGATCTTCTGCATATCTTCCATTATGGCAGGCTCTCTCTCTCTTAGTTGATAAGCCATGTTAGCATAAAAACCATCCGGAAACTTCATCATGGCTAGCCCCACAGGTGGCCTTAAATGACCAGGAATTGCTTTCATAGAGTGAATTGAATCTAATGCAGTAATCTTGAACGGACTCATCGACATTCCACTTGATGTGCTTATATTCTTGAAGGATCTGAAGATGATTTTTCTTTATTTCCCAATGATCTAAGAATTGTCTTTGTAGATCATCCAATGTAGCAATTCTAGCAGCGGGTAAAGCTCTGAACCATTTCCTAACTTCACCACTAAATGTTTGTGCAAACAATCTCATTGTTACATTTTCTGCATCGATCTCATGAAGATCACCAAAATCTACCATTCAGTCCACATTTTGTTGAGTGGTAGTGCTATGAGGAGTGCCATCAAACAAAGGAATAATGCTCTGATAATCTACAGGCATATCATCTAAAACTTGACGCAACACGAGAGGTGTAAAACAGGCAGCCATAACTCTTGGCGGATTCAGTCTGGGGGATGTTGGGGGAGTAGGTGTAGCTGATGTGTGAGGTGTATGAGGAGGGGTGTGTGGAGGAGATGCAATTTTGGGTGTAGAAGAAGAGCTTATTGTAGATCTTTGATATGAGACAATAGGCTACACAGGGATAGTGGGAATGAAGGGTGGTTCAATGGGAATCCTTGAGCTAGATGCAATTGCAAAAGGTCCAAGAGTCGCAGATGCAGTTTCTAAGAAATCAATGAGGTTTGAAGCCATAATTGAAGTTTGAAGTTGTCTCAAAATATAATCATCAATTGATTGATTATCCCTTTCAGTTTCGATACCTATAAGAAAATGAGGATTGGGGATAGTAGACTCAACAACACTTTCGGATTTGGTTTCAAACAATGATATTTCGAACTGCTTATCAAAATGAAGCTCTTCAAGGTACTCAAAAAGTGCAGGACATGAATAAGATTTAAATACGGGAATCACTGATCTCTCTTGATGAAGAAGTCTTGGAATCAAATTGGGATTTTTGTAGACAGGAGGAGGATCTAGATCGGGATTAGCTTGGTTATATCTCCTTGAAGCCAGTGTGCTATTTTCAAACAATCAAATGGACATAAACAACGTTCTCACCCTATCAAATCCTAAGCTTATCATCCATAGATTAGAATCATCACATGTACTTGGGTGTTTACAAGTTAGATTTTCCGTTAATGAGACTAGACCAGAGATTGACTGAAGTAGCATTTATCTACTTGCGCTAATGCAAAGCAAAAGCATTTCGAAGGCTACCTGGCTAATCTTCAGGCTCCGTCTGTAGTTTCAAAATGAAGAATACTAACAAACAATCAAATCTTTCTTCCCCAGTGGATTCGCCACTATGTTAGAGCCTAGATTTACCTCAGGCTGGAAAGGTAAGCTTCTAGGTCCACATCAAACCACACTCAGCCTCGTAGCTAGCCCTACGAGGGCAGGAGTGGGCTCTCTCCGAGTCAATCTCAGCAAAGATAGTCAATAGGGCTGGAGATGATTGATTTTACAACTGATCTTAGGCTAGGTATGTAGTGCAAGGATTGAATTTGAAATTTTGGGGGTTTTGAGTTGGAAAATGAGCGAGGCAAATTTGGGTCCGGGGATGAGGCACAGTTTTTGTAGAGTTCTGATTGGGGCAAGGAAGGAAATTGTTTTGATGCTTTTGAATGAATAAATGGATGGATCAGACTGGTGAGGAGCCAAGGAGGGCAAGAGGGTCTCAAGAGTCCTCCTCAAGCAAATGAAAACATTGAAAATTAAACAAACTTCAAAGCAGAGCACAACAGTCCAGTGAATTCTACCTTAATCACTCATTTGCTTAATTTCAGAAGCACAGAGAAGGGAAAATGATACACATAACCATCAATGAACTTACAAGTACATAGAGAAAAACACCATCAAAACACAGAGCCACATGTTTCCCAACAAGTGTTGCAAAACCCTAGTCTTTCCTTTGCCAAAAATGCAAAGATAGAATGTACAATGATGTGCCAAGCAATCCTAAGTGTCCAACCCTGAAAATGACTCAAAAGATACATGATATAGACCATCCTAACCCACTCCCATTCCTCTAGGGGTCGAGCTCATCATTCTAGGAGCTGTTTCAACCAATTCTAAATAAAACACTAAAATCTAGGCAATCAAACAACTTGCCTCTCTAAGGTAGGAAACTGATTCATTCATTAAATTTTCACTTTTTGATGAATGAATCCTATAGAACAAGTAAAAATATGTCAATATTACATTATGATCCTTCAATTACATCAAGATAGGCTAATAATTACATCACAAAGCAAAACTAGTCAAACTGGCCGAATTTCTGAGCTGGAAGGTGAAAAATTGGGCAAAAATCCTATGTGCCGCGCCAAATCCTCTATGCATCGTGCCACTTTGGAGCTGAATTTGAGGCACTTCTCGAAGTCTAAATTGATCCCAAGATAGCTTTTTGGAAAGCCCTACCTGTCTACTTTCCAACACAAGTGGAATGTTTCAATTTGGTGTCCATTTTCCCCTCCAAAACTTCAACCTCCCAAGACTGCTTCCTGTGTGTCAAAATAGGGGCAGTGAGGTCATTTTTTGAGTGTTTTTGACCTCTTGTGGACTCAAAACTTGCCCAAACTTCTTGGCCATGCACCATCAGTCATGATTTTTCATGCCAAATCCAAAAATATATTTTTTTTTCCCATTTGGAGCCCTCTAGTAAAAGCAAGTGCCACGTGGCGCGGTGCACAGGGAAGCAAAACCTATTTTTCAGTGCAAAAATTTTCAAAAATACAAAAATTGCTCAAAATTTCTTGAACTTTGGGCTGTACCTTCTCTATCAAGTGTCATGCTGGGCTAAAGAGGCTTTGACCAATATTCGAATACGATCATGCTCTTTTTCCTCTTTTGCTTCCTTATTGCCTTCTTCAATTTCACCTTTAGACTCCTTATTCATGCCTTGGAACTCATATTGCGTGCCCTATAATGGAAAGCCATGTGTCTCAACAATGATTTTTCCCTATCGGCCTTCTCCAACAGTCTCTCTAGGTGGATGTTGATTCTTTCGAGCCAAGACTCCTGATCATCATTAATCTCTTGCTCCAATGAATTGAGCTCAATCCTCCGCCTTTGGGCAGCTTGGCGATTCTCGCGGATGTTTTGCAACTCCATGATTGCCTATTGATCTTCGAGTTGTTTGTTCCTCTGCTCCAAATATTTCATAGTCCACTTAGCCCTCTCCAAGTCAAGGGACAAGGCTGTGATCTCTGTCTACTGCTCCTGGATGATCTCTCTAAGATATGCATTTTGCGAGCCCATATCTGTAACATCATCCTGAATGAGAATGAAATCAATCTCTCACTCACTTGAAGGCCCCTTTTCCTGCATTGGCCTCTTGCCTCTATCCTATACCTGTGGTGCTGATGTCGGAAGTAAAGCCCCTTCCACATGGGGTGGAGATAACACTCGCTTCGCTGCTGCAAACAAATGTCTGGTGCCCCTCTGATATGTGATGAACACGGGCACAGTAACGGTCTCATGGTGCTCATACTGATGAGAAGGTCCACCTGTCTCATGCCCAACCTCTGAAAGCCCCTATGAAGCTCTGAAGAAATCACAGGAGATGAAGTCATCCCAAGTGATGCCCTGTAATCCAAGCTGATGAACCACCAAAATCTTGATGAGAGAAAAATGATAAACACTGTTAAGTTGCTGTTGAGGAGTTTTGTGCTGCACAAGGGTGGTCATCCTCTCTTTGTTGAGGAAAATGAAATACGAAATGTTCATCATCCATACCCTGGTGAAATGCATGAGCAACCTGATGTGATATGCATATAAATGAGAGAACCGTCCCTCACAGCTGAAACACTTCATGATTAATTTCATTAGTGGAGCATATCCTCTTTGATATATTGGAAAGGAAACACACTCTTGAGCTGCCTTAAGAAACCGGGTTTAATATATGGCTCATAATGCTGTCGATCAATATTCTTCCTCTTGGTCCATGTTTCTCTAATGTTGGGTATGCCGGTTGCCAGTGAGATAGATTCTGGTGTAAGTGTGAAGGTGACACCAGCCAAAGTAACTTGATCTCCATGTAAATGCAGTGCGAATAGATGAGCCAACTCAAGATGAAATTGAACATTATCCACCTTCTCACAAAACCCATAACATGACTGATGTTGAAAACAGAAAATGGCTAGAGGGCAGGCCTGCAATTTAGTGAGGGTGATTGGTTCTTCTCTGATATGTCTGCCTCCTCTATGAGGCCTCTGGGGTGCATGTTCCTCCATGGGTGAATCACTTTGGGTTTCCATTCCATAATCAGATGAATGACCGGATGACATGACTGCTGTACAAAATGCCTTGGAGAAAAAGATGTTGGTGTATGAAAACTGCGCTGGACTGCTCTTTTGTGATGTGTTTAATTTCTAGCAATTATGTGTGTTTTCATGGTGATTTGGAGCAAAGTTTAGCAATGTCGGGCTTTAGAACTATATGCGCTGCGCAACTTGCCCAATGTGCCATGCCTTCCCAGTGCAATGTGCCCATTCAAAAATGCACTGTGCAATTTCTCCCAGTGCGGCGCGCCTCCCTAGTGCGCCGTGCCACCTGCTCTATGCGCCGCGCCAGCAAGTTGTAGTGATTTTTTGTCCAATTTCTCACTCCACAAAAATCACTTTGAATTGCTTCCTCTTGGTTGCTGGCATGCAAATGGGCTTTGAACTTCATGGAAATATCTTTATAAGGACATGAATTTGATTTTTGTTTCTCACAAACCGACTTTGTAATGTTTTGAAATTGGCACTTTTTCACAATTAATACAACTATGTCTTTTTGTTTCCCCCTTGGTCTTTGGTTTGAATGATGAAATTCTTGGCAATTTTTTGCAAGGATAGCTGACATGGAATTTGGCAAAGGAGACCAGGGCTGTGCCTGAAGAATTCAAGAACTGAATTTTTTTGGAAAATTATTACAAAAAACGAAATGTTGACTTTTCTTCAAAACAAAGTTTTGAAGTAAAGTCATAATCCCTCTATATGACGATGAAAATATTTGAAATGAAAACTTATTAAGAATCTCCCTCTGGCCTGCTAGCATTATCGGACATCTTGAAGACACAATTTGTGAAACCCTAGACCTAGTGACTGAAATGACTCTTGCTAATCAAAATACTAAAACAGGGCTGTAAGTGACTCAAAAATTTGTTTTTGACGAACATCCATGAGCTAGCAGTGCAAGGCATGAGAGATAATGAATAACAAGACCCTTCTGTCAGATTATGACATGCTCCTAGCGGAATGCAACTGAGTGAATTGAGCGAGACACCTAAAAAATGAAATGCAATAAGAGAAATGATCTCTGACGGAGGGATGTAAAGACCGACTCTAACATATCCAACGGATATCGGGTCTGTCATGCGGAAAGAGTTAATCTTGCAGACAAAACCAACTTCCCTAGAAGCCTAAGACTTTCTAGTGACAAACAAGACAATTAAGAGCAATCCTTCTCTAAACATGTATTATCATACGAGAAACCAAGTGTTTTAGATCCTACCTGTAGTCCAACGCTGTTGTAGTAGTCTAGTCTCGTCGATTTAGATGAGCTCCTCTTTCACTTCAAAACCTGCATACACTAACAATCAAACGATTACATAACACCTGAATATCTCATAAAACAAGACATATTCAACATATAGACCAAGGAGTAATTGAAACAATTCATTAATAACAAATCATTGAGAAGAATGGACTTATTTGTATTAATAGGAAACAAAAGAAACCATTACAACCTGAGCCTTGGTGTTGTGCAAGTTCCTCCCAGGGTCCAGCAAGAGTTTTCCTTTACTTTCATAAGCTCACCCACTTCCAAATGAAACAAGAAAGGATGGGAATCTCTCCTCACAAGCTTCTACAAGGAAGTCCTAATTCCAGCAGCATCTACCCTTTGGAATGTTCAGCTTTCAACCTCCCCTCCACTGGCCCAATGCCTGTATTTATAATGTTCTAGAGGAAGTTAATCAGGTCCAACATCAATGGGATAAACCCCTCTTTTGGATGGGGTAGCTCCTCTCTTGATGGGATAAGTTCCTCTTTCATAGGGATACATGAAACATCTGGAGGCGCTCAATACATGTCAAACAAGCTTCTAGAATGCTCTAGATTTGACCACAAGTAACTTTTTTAAGATGAAACTCGTGCCTTTTGACCTTTACAGGAGTACGCACCCACCCCTTTACATACAGAGCGTGCAAGGACACAGGTATTGTGAACTTGGGATGCGTACACGCAGGTAAGGTAGAGAGAAACTGCGTACCCAGAGATAAACATGTTTTTTAAAGACTTTCTCTCTTTCTTGAAGTTTGACATGAAGAGCAGAGGTATGAGGCTTGACAAAGAGGACAATATGACTATTGATGGAGCCATACAAACTGCAAATAGTCAGGTGACAAAATTCAGTGTAACAGATTGCCCCCTAAAGTACGAAGCCTGTAATAGATAGGGTGTTAAATCATATAGGAAGGGTGAAGTACTTTATCATTTCAAGGATCATCTTGTGGAGAGCCCAGTCAGAACCTGCAATTTTCAACACAAAATACATGTATAAAATTATATCATCGCTGAGGTAGGCATTCCCATACTCAGATCAAAACTTTAACTAACAGACTAACTATTATGATAC
>APFE031055812.1:10389-26391 GCA_000404065.3 Pinus taeda | reverse complement strand
GGAAACAAAAGAAACCATTACAACCTGAGCCTTGGTGTTGTGCAAGTTCCTCCAAGGGTCCAGCAAGAGTTTTCCTCTACTTTGACAAGCTCACCCACTTCCAAATGAAAACAAGAAAGGATGGGAATCTCTCCTCACAAGCTTTTACAAGGAAGTCCTAATTCCAGCAACATCTACCCTTTGGAATGTTCAGCTTTCAACCTCCCCTCCTTTGGCCCAATGCCTGTATTTATAGTGTTCTAGAGGAAGTTATTCAGGTCCAACATCAATGGGATACTCCCTCTTTTGGATGGGGTAGCTCCTCTCTTGATGGGATAAGTTCCTCTATCATAGGGATGCATGAACCATCTGGAGGCGCTCAATACACGTCAAACACTCTTCTAGAAAGCTCTAGAAGTGACCACAAGTAACTTTTTTAAGATGAAACTCGCGCCTTTTGACCTTTACAGGAGTACGCACCCATCCCTTGACTTACAGAGCGTACAAGTACGCAGGTAGAATGAGCTTGGGATGCGTACACGTAGGCAAGGTAGAGAGAACTTGCGTACCCAGAGATAAACATGATTTTTAATGACTTTCTCTCTTTCTTGAAGTTTGACATGGAGAGCAGAGGTGCTAGGCTTGACAAGGAGGATAATATGACTATTGATGGAGCCATATTAACTGCAGATAGTCATGGTGACAAATTTTAGTGTAACAGGGTCATCAAGTGATCGGACATTAATTTCAAAACCGGACCTCGAACATTTATATAGAAAGTTTTATATTCCTTATCAGATCCATAAGGGTAGGTAATCATCATGCAAGTGCCTCACCTAATATCGTTATTAACCATTGGATAAAGTGTGCTTTGATCAATGGTGGGGGATCACCGATTAGTTTCGCATCACAATATTTCATGAGTGGATGAACCTTGACCTTAGGAAAATGCGATTTGTGATGTGCGATGCTTGAGTGTATCATCAACCGTCAGATTGAAGGGTGAGATCAATGACACATATTGAAGTTGATAAGGCTTGGGCTTGAGCAGACCTGAGAAGTTTATCAACACGAGTTAAGTGATTTGAGTTCCAGTGAATGAATGGTTTTAAGTGGAAATACGACACGACAACCATTGATCTGATGGAGTGAAATCAATTGTGGAGGATGAATGCAATAAAGGTAGAGTGTCGGGAAATGTGAAAAGACCATGGATTGGTGGAAAGGTAAGGTTTACGTGCACTTTGTGTAGTATTTCTATTATATAAGAATTATATTAGAAATAAAGCGGATAAAGGTTTTATGGGTTAAGTTTGAATATATCTAAAGTTAAAGGGTGGGGTTTGGTTAATATGCGAGGGGCATAAAGGTTAACTAAAGTTTATGAGGGTGAATAAAGTTTTGTTGGAAAGGTTAATGAAGGTTTAGACTATTGAATAGTCAAATATAATGTTTCCCCATAAAACTTAATTAAGAACATTAAACCTTGGTTTAAGAAGGTTATCACCTTGGATTAGGTGATTAAGGTCTGGGACCAGTGACATGCAATTTTATTTGCATAATGTGGGCATTTTCAACTTAGTTTGGCATCATCTATCCATCATCAATTCATAGGTCCTACAAGTACGCTCATCATGTCCCACCAATCTACAAAAGCTACAAAAAAACTATTGTGGAGTTTGCGTATACTTCTGTAACAAGTGGCAGTTATTTGTGGCATGTTTTCCAGCTACTTGACAGATAGCGCACAATAAAGCAAGTGCCGCGCTAGGTCCTGCTTGAGCTTCTGGCCTTGAAGGCATTAGTCCTCCTCCTGGAACGTAATTTGTAAATATTGGGCAGTGGTCCTAGTCATGACCCTGACTCTTGCATTTCATGCACAATACTTCTTTGTATACCTCTGGCTAAACCATCCTATACTGCTTCAAGTTTTGCATCTCAAAGCACATATTCTTCAGCTGCATGTGGATTTACTAAACTCCTAGATTAGGAACTTGCATCGGGGTCTCATGTAGTCTCATGGAAATCTCTAAGGCCTCTGCCTAAGTTGTTATCTTTTGTGTTATAGTGCACTCCTTAACTGTGGTAGTAGCGAAGCCACAAACCACTTGTGATGTTGTCCATCTGTGAAATTCATGTTGGCTTCGAAGATCATACATTTCAACCTTTGATCTAGTTCCCAAGGCATCTCGCCTGGTAGCATCGTGATTTCTTTGAATCTAATAATCAACTGCGCTTCAGATTTAGGCTTGCTAAATTCCCTATTCAGTGCTACTTCAATGTTTGCTACTCTAGCATTTGGGTTATCGTTGGAGTAATTAATATACCAGGTCAGCGCACGATCCTGCAGGGTGCTAACCAATGTTTCTTTCTTTATATGGTCATTTGTAACATCTTGAGCTTCCCATACAACCTTCACTATGAACCAAAATTGGTCTAGTTCCTCATTTCCCAAGCCTTTGAACAAAGGCAACTTCATTGTGTTCGCCATACTAAATCACAGTGGTGGTGGAGGTGGTACAGGTGAAGTTGGAGGTGATGGCGGTGAAGTTGGCAGTAGTGTGGGCAGAGGTGGAATTCGTGGAAAACCTTTTCTTATCAGATGAATGACACTTCGTGGAGATACCTTCGCGAGCCCTTCTTCGTTCCCTCGCGGAGGTGAAATCAAGGGGTTGTTCTTTGGACCCTTATTTACTTCATTTTTGTAAATTATTTCACTTCAAGTAGACCGAAACATTAATGTAACTGCATAACCTACTTTTCACACAACAACATTTTAATCCAAGTATTCAAAGATTTTACGTACTTACCTCGCCGTCCTTTGAAAAAGCACAGCTCTGCCTTGCTATAGCTGACTGAGGTGTCAACTACGAACTCAGTAACAAATACTCCTATAATGTGATCGAGCCAGTGATCATTGGTACACGTGATCTTATCATCTGATGCTTCCAACCTTCACACTAGCTCTGGGGTCCACACAATAGGACCATCAAGTTTCTACCTTCCTTGGTTATCTGCTAGCTTCACAATGCACTCGTATAGCTCAGTAGGGAAGGGTATGAAAAATATTTCGCGGATCTCTGTATACAGGTAGCTGTCTAACCACCATTCTTTTGACAATCATGGGTTTATGTTTTCTTGTGCCACAAACTCGTGAATCCTTCTGTCCAACTAGCCTTCAATTTCTTTCTTAGTTGGATTCCAATGATACAACATCACACATCTTTTATGCAGATTCCAGTCCTAGCAATGGAACCATTTGTCTAGATGTATGCATGAATTGCATAACTCTCTCAGAATGCAAAATGATAAGCATTTTCAGTGCCTTCTCAAACATAATTGGTAGTAGTTCATACCTAAACGTGAAACTAAGGAGATTCTGACTACTGAAACTTTGTTTATCATTGAGAACATCACTAGATGCCATATTTCTTCACTAACCATGTTAACTAAAATAAGGAAAATATATATCTCTTTTGTATAAGTTTCCTTTAGAGCTTGTAACATTGAATGTAGGAACATGTTCTTGCTTGATTGCAAGTCACCAATCTTTCATCCAATTGACTGTTGACAAATTCCTCTTTTTCATCAATCAAGGAATCCTAAATAAAACCATACTAAATGAAAATGAAAAGGTGGTTTGGCGGCTGGCATGCATGGATATTTCCATGGCAAGTAATTTATTTTCCACATGTTTTCACTTCCAATAAAATCCCTTATTTCCATAGATCTCAATGCAGTGATAACTGTTTTCCTTAAAAAACTTTGATCATAAAAAATTCCTCTCATAACCCATTTCCGTAGACAAATCCTGTTTCAAAATTCTATTAGGAAAATCTTGAGCCCTTACTAGTCAAAAAATATGCTAATATAATGGATAAATGGCACCTTCGTTCTTGGCCTTTCTCCTTGAAGATTTTTGCAACTTTGTGACAAGTCTCTAAGAGGATAGTGGTTGCATTACTCTCCCACAATTTTTAGTTTCATGGAACCAATAACATGTGACAGTATGAAGCCATTACTAAATGAAAATGAAAAGGTGGTTTAGCGATTGGCCTGTATGAATATTTCCATGGCAAGTAATTTTTTTACTTGTTTTCCAAGTAATTTAAGACAATATTGAATACAATAAACATTGTAACTAAAATTTAACTCCAAAAACAACTCATACGCATGAAACCAATCCATCAATACATAATGCATTATAAACACATATTCCTTCCAAATTGAAAATTATAGTTTTAGATACATGAAAATTGTTAATGCCTTAACAAACCCTATTATCATAATAATTTTAGTTTGACCTTATAATCAGCCTTAGGAATCAACCATATTTCACTGCATATTTTCTACATGTTGGCACGAGGGGGCTTGACCCAAGTTTGGCATTACTTAGCCAAACAAATCCCTACACTACTGGCCCTTTCGGCATCAGCCTGTAGGGTGCGGCCTGAAGTCTCACACGAAGCAGTATGGGGGGATGCTAGAACCAAGTTTCCACACCCTTGAGATGGTTGTGATGTCGGTTTGTTCCAACTATGCTTGCCTTCATGTAGGTTTCTTATCCCTCTAATCTACTCTTCAGTACCTTTGCGAAATGTTACCATCGACTTCTATGCAGCCCTAACTGGAGGCTGAAGTCCTTTCGTGTTGGGCAGAGAATTGTGATATTTTCCCAACTATGATAAGTATCTTATCTTATTAACAGGTCTTAGTTAGCTTTGCGTAACATATGTTCTTACTTGCGTACACTTAACCAATACATTTACATATAATCACACATTATATGAGCATTAGAAGTGAAATTCCTACTCACATAACAAGATGCATAGATAGGAAATAAATATGCAGAAATTGTAGAATACTTCTTCTTTATTGATCATTTTGAACTGTTACAGACTTGACTCGCGCTGCGCACTCAGCTGCAGGGGTCTGCGCACTTAGCTACAGAGCCTCTACCTAAGCTATGACCCAAAACTTAGACTTCTACTTCAGAGGTATCTCTCATACATCATATCTTCATTGATTCCATTATTTGATGTCTTTAACTACTTAGAGCTTCACTCTATTAATACAGCCCCATGGTCCGTGGACCATGGGTAGGTCTTCTACAATCGACATTACAAATCAAAATAAAGGCAGACAACCCTATGACTCTTTAACAACTACGTGCTCCATGCCCACAAAATGCAGAGTCTTTACATAAAATTGGACCAAAATATGGGCTCTTAGCCTCAAAAATACCCTTGGGGGATCCCGCACCCAACACTAGCACAGGCCTACTTTGTGGTCCAAATGAAGTCCTAGTCCCAGTCCACAGTTTTCCTTAGAAAATGTGAGGTGCTACTCCAACAATCCTTGAACGAGCCTATGCTTCCCCAAGTATTCCTTCGTTTCCCCAAACCATATCTCAGGAGGGTTTAATGCCACAGTTTCCACCTCATATAGGCCATCTGACATCAACAAAACTTAAAGAATGATTTCATGTCCTTAGAATTGACGTTTTGGATAAGCTTATAGGCAACTATACTTGTTGTTGTTGTTGGCTTAATGGGTCCTGACCCACATTCAGAGTTTTCCAAACAAATCCCTACACTATTGACCCTTTTGACATCAACCTATGGAGTGCGAACTGAAGTCTCACCTGAAGCAGTATGGGGGTATGTTGGAACCAAGTTTTTGCACCCAGAGATTAGTGTAATTTCATTTTATCCCCTAAAATTTCCTTCGCGCAAATTGATAAGCCCTTAGGGCTTATTGATAAAACTTCCCTTAATCATATTCGCCTGCACCTCTGTGAACGTTCATGACTGTCTTTCATGGACCCTAAACATGTCAATCAACCACTTGCACACCTCTGTGATTAGCCTTAATCCCGCATTTACCCAGATCGGCTTAAGTGTTTGATAAATTTAACATGCAACAAGATATTCTTCACGTAAACAGTTATTATTACTTGCGTATATATAACAATATAAATAATGTAAAATCGCGCATCGATACAGTGTTAATTCATAAACCCATCATTCATCATAACATAATAGCACATTTATTCATAACATAAGGAGATAGATAAACAGAAGAATTTAAGGAATAATCTCTTTATTAATACTTCAATTTTTCTTACAGACTCATGACCTCTCTGCGCACTTAGCTGTAGGGGTCTGCACATTCAGCTGCGGACTCTACTCTAGGCTCTGCACACATGAATGTAGAGCCTCTCTCCTACGCTAAGGTTTCTTCACTTTTATTCCTATTGGCCCATTACATTCATCTAAAAAAGCTGGCACAACTTACATAAAATAAGGGTAAAACCCTTTATGACACTTTACTCTCTATGCGCTCTATGGCCACAACTTGTAGAGACTTTACATTCTTTACCACAAAACTTGGGTGTTTTTCCCCAAAACTTGGGATTTTGCCCCAAAACTAACCCTAGGGGACCCTATCCCAACAATCCCCCAACAAAAATATTGTGATTCGCCCTTGAGCCACTATGCTGGCACAAAGATCTTACTACAAAGACCTCCCAACTCTACTTGTGCCATTGCTACCTTAGTCGCACTCTGCGTGGCTGCATATTGGATATGCTCCACCAATTTCTCTATTGTTGGTCATGAACTATCTTCCTTGATCTTCTATTGCGCTCTCTGAAGGCTTGCTAATTTTTCCTCAATGTTGGCAGAGATAAGATAGGTCTCATCCATAAATGGCTCCAATCTGGACTTGAGGATGCCTATTTCCTTTGCATTGCCTCCACCTATTCTAGCAACTATTTTTCCTCATGCATCTTGGCCAATCGCTGTGCTATTTAGACAATGCGCATCACCACTCTTGCTTCATCATATTGGTGCTGCAATTCATGAGATTTTGTGTTTAACCTATGCAAGTTAGGATCTTCTTGTAGCATCGTGACTACCTCCATGGATTGCTCGAAAAGCACAGTGCAATCCACCATCACAACATCCACTGCTGCAACTCCATCCTTTACAACGAATTCATGCTATTCTCTAACCTACAGTGGAGTTGAAGGCTGTGACTTCAAATCGAACTCTGTCATCTTCAAGTTCAGTTCAAACTAAACCTTGGTCGCTTCCTTCTTTGCGTCACACATACCTACAACCAACTTCCTGATCTTTGCATCCACCGACGCTTCCTCTAGGATATGCAGTTCAGGGACTGTTCTACATGCCTCAGCCACCACCACTACAGTTTGTTTGTTTTGCGACTGAACTTTCTTCCATGCTTCCAGTTTTGCTGATTTCTCCATGAACATCTGTTCATTGTTGAATTTATACTTGTTGATCATGCTCAGTGCGCACTTCTCCCAGGCCTTAAATTCTTCTATCACACCTGCTTACATGTTTGAAGGAACTCATTGGGGAGTGTGGCCAGGTTGAGGCCAATATTCTTCAAGGAGTTGATAATAGCCTTGTCAGCAATCGCCTCCAGACTCAAATATCCATTAGCAACATGAATGTCTAAAGATCCATTGAGCGAACCATCTCTTCTGCTTGAGTGGTCCCCAGTGACAAACTAGTTGATGCAGCAGTGCTCTGTCCTGCAACTACTTGGAGTCTAGTCATTTGAATCTGTAGCTCGTGCAAACCTGCTTGGATGGTGCTCAGTGCCTACTTTTGCTGTAGTAGTTTTTCTACTATATCCCACACCTTATCTCTAATATCATCCAAGTCGCCCTCCGTCTAGGCAATTGGATCTAGGGACGACTTGGTGGATTTCAACTTCTTTCATGGTCCTTCCTTTTCCTGCTCCCTATACCGCATCACTCTGAAGGGAGTTCTCTCCTGCTGATCTCCGCCGCCTTGCTCTGACCACTCTTCTTCCTCTGCTTGGGGTGAAGGAGACTTCTAGATTCTTTCTGAGCCGTGCTCTTCCTGCTCTGCCTATTCCTTCATAGCACGCTCTGCTTCTGCATGAGTCTTCTGCTCGTTCTCTTTCTTCCTATTTTCAACCAACTACTGAACCTTCTACTTGGCCACTTCCTTTTTTTGTTTCTCCGTGGACTTGCTAGTCCTGGTGGCCACATGATATGCAGAATGCCACTCCGTTGGCCAGAGCTTGATGACCTCTGCAATAGTGTCATCCATAGCCAGGTAAGGTAAGTCGAACCATTTTTGCTTGGGGTCCTTTTGTGCCCGGATGTAAACATGGTGGAAGTCCGCTTTGAATTCCGCGTACTCTAAAATTTTATCGAACATAGTTGGTGACAACTGCGGATTTTGGTTGATGGCCATGAAAATTCTCACCTCCATCAACACCCAAAAGAATTTTCTCTTTGTGACCTACATAGCATCTTTGGTGGCCTAGAGAGATACAAAGTTTGCCACTTCCGGTAAATCCTTCTCCATAGGAGGAAACTAGCTATCCTCTGAAAAATCTCATGCAACCAACACAATTGAGAGAAACAACCACAAATAGTGAAAGGTATTACTATCATTCTATGCCTCTCTACAGTTTAGGAGGAACTCGCTACACAGGTAGCGTGCCTGGTTGAACTCTACGCTCTCCATGCACTGAGCTGCTAATGAAACCACTAGTGTCGACACCTCGTTCGTGTGACACTTTTTGATAAATTTGATAGCCATAATCTATGTGCCAATCTTGATTGCGGGGTCGGTAATGCTGGTAATCAAATACCTGCACACCTTTTTGACAAGTTTAAACTTGTCCTTCATCTTCTCAGCGAGGTTGTGCTCACTCGTCTTTTCGCCAAATTCCCTTGTCATGTTGGGTGTGGAGAATGATTATTCAAAGGTCTTTGTTTTAGTCGGATGTATACCCCAGGAAGTTTGTACACCCCTCCATGCGGGGGGGTGCTGGCAGGACTTGTCCCCCCTGTGGGGGTTCAGAGGGGTCCGATCCCCCCCGGTTGGGGTGTTCGGGGGCCACCGGTCCCCCGACGTGGGTTTCGGGGGCAGTGCCCCCAAAGCTAAAAACAAATGTAAAATTGCCTTGTAAAAGTATAGTAATTTCTAGTCAATCTGGGCTGTTCATTAGGCGGATGATCTGATAGTAGAACTTATGTTTAGTTTAGGATTTTTTTCGCTAGAAAACAACCCCTCTCTTTGTATGAGGGCATTGTATTTGAGGCTGTGTAACAGATGTGTATTCTATGAGTGAGAAACAGAGAGGTGAGTCTGTGAGAGTGTTATCGAGAAACCTAGTGTCCATTCAGAGCTGCTAGTCCCACTAATATGGGTAGCTATCTTAGAAACAAACAAATTAAAGTTAATTTTGTTTTCCTTTATGAGAAGTAGATAGGAGAGGAGCAAAGAATACCAACCTCAATCTTTCGCTTGGTTCCTTGCTTGTTCCTTCTGCCCTCTGACAAATCTTTGCTGCTCCTTCCTTGCTTACCCCGCTTCAAAGGGTACCTGTAAAGTCAAAGCAGCATAATATCTGTTAACACCCAGGTTGTTCCCTTTGACTCCCAAGGGAATACAGCCGGGGTAACCACTAACCAATATTTGGATTACAGCTTCTAGCCCAACTGTAATCAGAGAGGGCTCCCTCTTTGAGGTTTGTCTCTGTTCTATGGAGATTTTAGGCTAGTTATGAAGTAAGGGTTTTGGTTTATGTTTAGTTGAAAGGATGTCTTTATGTACCTAAAGTGGAAATCTGCAGATAATGTTAGTCCATTGGGCAATGGAGTCTGTGGCTACTGGTTTTTTGAAATCTTGAGGTGAGCAACTGAAATTACAGGGCCATTTGAATACTTCATAAAACAAACTTGAAATTATGATGGTGAAATGCAAATAACCAGTGAAAAGCAATTAAGAATTTTCCACTAAGCTGGGGTATGGGAAGGAGATATATTCCTCAGGAGCAAACTTGAATTCCTGAAACAATAATTACTGTGAGAGATATAGTGTGAAAGGGCAGCAATTAAGAATTATACCTTTATTATTATAACTGAAGAAAACATTTATAATAGCTTAGATTGAGTTCAAGGTAATTTGTGATTAAATCCTGGAACTATTCGTTTTCCTTGCCATTAACTGTAAAGCACAGAAACATGAAAGAGATATGAAAAGATAACAAAACACATAACGAAGAGGTTTAGGGAAAACGTATTGTGTCATGAAGTACGTAGGAATCCTATAACATTCAGTTAAACACCACAATGCATCAAACAACACAGAGCTTTGGAAATTCCATTGGCTTTTGTATTACTTCTCTGAGAATTTACAATAAAAGAACTCTAGAAGAGACGTCAACAACAACCAACCCCTGCAAACTCATGCGAGGGGGAATATATAAAAATGTTTCATACAAAATATCTCAGGCATTGAGTCATCTGAGAAATAAATATCTTCACCAACTCATACAGGAAATAGCAGATAAGAAGTCATTGTAGCTTTCAATACAACATGAATGCTCTTTAATTCTGTCAGAAGATTTTTGACCTTTGGAGGTCATTGAGTCGGTTGAACGCTTTGTTATAAATGATGAATGACGTGTCTTTGTAGCTCTGCCCTCCTGTAGCTTTTTGGCCCTGTCACCTGTGACTGTCAGTGCTGCTGTGGTGGCCGAATAGTTTTGCTAAGTTGGCTCAGCCTCTTTTTCTCCATAAATGCTGATATATCAAAATTTTCTTGTGCATGACAAATTACATATTTCAATGGAAAAAACTTGATTATAGGCTCTGGTTTGACAGTATTAATTGTATCAATCCAGTCCAGACTTCCTGTGTGGGAAATTGATGTCTTAAAATTGCCTCTCTAGTCTCATCCGCCTCTGTATATTTATAGAAATTCGGAGGCACATCAAACAAGTGATTGATTTCATTCATGATAAAAAATAAGTTCTCTACCCTGTTGTAGAGATTCTGTCCTGATGCTGGCCCTGATTCTCCTGAAGTGTTGGGATTTTCTGCAATCTGATTTGTAGCAAAGGTGTTGACCCTCTTGGCATAATTTTCATGGGAAAGTAGTCTTCCTGCGCTACCCATTAAGTTAGGAAGACCTCTGTTCTACAATGCTATAAATTTGTCCATGAATTTATTAATCTCTGTCTGCATATCCTGGCTTCTTCTCTCTAATGTCTGTAACCAGGGTTCTTAGTGTCAGGACCCTTTTGACTATCGAAATGGTCTCAGTCCTGTTGGTAATTCCCATTGTGGCCAGCTGAGAACTTGTTCTGTGATTAAGCACATTGATCATTCTGGCGGCAGCCTCAGGCATATTGCCTAGAGATGCCCTTGCTCTTCGATTTTCCCTATGTGCTTTTCCAATGAGTCCCATCTGCTCATGAATAGCCTCAATATATTGCCACTAGTTAGTGATGGATTGGCCAATATTGGCCCACAGGACTGTCTTGAGCTCAGCTGTTACTTTATCAAGTGTAAGCTCTTTCTCCAGCTCATTTATCCTCCTTTTGAGAGTCTTTATCTCTCTTTCTTTCTCAGCTACATTCAGATTGGATTTATCATATCTTTCATTGACCTTAGCCAAAGTCTCTTTGGCTTGATTCAGCTCTGTCATTTAGGCCTCCAAGACCTGAATTTCATTCTTGAGTTTCTGCATGTCAAGACTTTGAGCCTGCTCTGTTGTAGGTGCTGAGGTAGAGGGTGTTGTTTGCTCTGTTTGCTGAATGGGAGGGGAAGTGGTTTGAGGAGCTTCTTCCAGATTGATTTTTTCTGGAGGGGGTTGAGAAGTTTGGCCTGCCTCTTTCTGTTGCAATGCTGCCTGCAGTGCAGCCTCTGATTCTCCCAAATTTTCTTGTGTTAGGATCAGCTGCTTATATAGTGACACCATCATAGTTGCTGCATCCTTGTCATGTCTCAGCTGGGCAACTTCTTCAATTTGGGGATGAAGAGTTGCTGGGATCTTGATCATCTTCCTTAATGATGCCATATCTGCATCCCTTAGTTTCAACAGTTCCTGCACAACTTTGACATCCTTGGGATCATTCCCAAGCTCTATTATGATGTCCTCCAAAGCTTTGATTCTATTGTCCTTTGCTTGAGAGGATGCTTCTCCAACTCAAGTTGGAAACATATTTAGAGGGCTATTTTCTGCCGAATTCACCAATGTTTATCTGCCAAGAGGCTATACCATTCACCCATTTGCTTATGAATTCTATTGATCCATCGGGGGAGGTCCTTGAAGGACCTCAAAGTTGGGTCCTGATGTAGTTGCAGCTGACTGTGGCTGCATCACGGCTGGCATGAAGTGGCTCATAATCATCTTGCCCTCCTGGACATCATAGGCAGACGTAAGTCTTTGCTGGTTGGTGGGAGCCATTTTCAACAGATGATTATATAATTGTATCCTTATGGGCTCATTCCTCTTATTTATGTCCATGAACTGCTGCTTGATGCTCAGTTGACCTCCTCTTTGTTGGCTTGAGGAGCTAACTTCTCCTCCTACTGTCCTCTCTTGTTCCTGCTGGAAGGAACTTGCAGAGGCCTCCATGCTAGGTGGGCCCATGCCCAAAGATTGCCCTATTGGCATTTCTTCCTCTGAAAGAAGATTCATTCTATGCCTCTTTTCTCCTTGAGTTGTTGATGTTGTGAGGGGAGTCTCTCTGTCCCTTTTCCTGCTTATGTCCTCCTTTTGTGGGGTTTGAACGACTGAAGCTTCAGCTCTTGTTTCTTGCCTAGGAGGCACAATTTGTGGTGGCTGCTCCTCAGTGACAATTGGGGCCTCTGCTGCGTGCTCTTCTTGCACTGGCTGTTCCTTTTCTTGCTGTTGTACCTGTTGTTGTTGCTGTACTTGTTGTTGTTGCTGTACTTCCTGCTGTTGTACCTCTTCCTGAAGTGGCTGCTCTAGCCTCCATTTCCTTTCTCCTTGCCTTTGCTAGAGGTTTGATCTGTAGCTTTTGATTGCCTTCTGATGTGCTGTGGAGGATGAGGCAGCTGCTCCCACTTGAGTGCTTGTAAGAGCAAATACCTGTGTAGGAAGTTCTAAGTCAGCCATCTTTAGGAGATTTATTCATGCTCTTTCATTTAATTCTTCTTGTGTGACAGGTTCCTCTAAGGTGCCTCTCTTCCATTTTATTTGATTTGCATATTTTTCTATGTGAGGCAACCTCACATGGTCATAACTGGACAACCTATACTTGACCCTTCTTAAGGTTATGAAGTGATTGGGGTCATAAGGTTTCCAGAGGAAACTGGTCTTTAAGCCAAGGCCTTCTAGCATTCTGTCTGCCTCTTGCCAGCCTTCCTCCCTTTTGTTATAAATAAAATGGCCCAATTGGTTTTTTACCTTCAACTGTGCTTTCTTGCCTTTGCCTGAAAAATTCTTCACATCAGCATTCCCAAACTGCCTGAAGTATTCAAGGGCAAACAACCTCATAGGCACATATTTGGGCAGTCTGTATGGGGGTAACTCACAACCATATATTCTAATAACGGTGTGATTTTGGTAAAAATACCAATCCCCAATGCTGTATACCTTGGACAACTGAAGGATCCTTTGCATCTCATCGGTTAGTCTTGGAGGAGGTGAGCTCATGAACAGAGACATGTCTGGGTGGATAAAAAGGTCTATAAACTCACAGTAAGTGTATGAAGAATAGGCTGTGCGGTGAAAAGCTGAGGTCCAATACACTACTGACCTTGGATTTCCTTGTGCATCCACTCTTTTCATAGCAAAAGAAAATTTCTCATGTTGATAGTATAAAATCAAGTGGTAGATGTAGGAGTATCTGAACACCCTTTCCCTTGATAGGTTCATCGATTGCTCATGCATTTTATCTGATATATAGGTGGCATAGTCATAGCAGATTGGAGTTTTTCCAAGGGAAAACATGAGCATCATCACCAGCACAGTTTCATCAACATACTCAATTGAGTTATAACCCAGAATGGGACTGATCATATCTGCAAGGTCCCTGCCCAATGGGTTGAGGCAAACATGAGAAATGGGAGGGTACTGCACAGTATCAGAATTAATATATAGTTGGTTCAGCTTGGTGATTTGAGCATCTGTCATCTTAGCTCCTTGCTTTATCAGATCAATCAAAGATAAAGGAACCAATTTCTTCTTAGTTTTGAATTGCATCATCTCTCTAATGGCCTAAGGGGTAATATAGAAAACAACTGAGCCTGAAGGGTCAAGCACAGCCCTCTGAGTGGCATCATAACCATCAGCACATAGGTGAATTAGGTCAGGAAATGGATTGACTTGAGGAAGCTTGAAGATTGGGAGGAAGGAATCCCAAATGCCCAATACATCTGTTCCAGTCTCATGTTTAATCTTTAATTCATTTAACAGGTGGATGTGGAACTTGTTGTGCATTAGCATTTCCTCTGAGATTTGATAATCCAAATCTGCTAATGCCTTCCACTCCAATTCTCTCTGAGGGGCATTTAAAGGGGCAACATTGAGGGCCACAGGTGCTACTGGTGTATCCATGGTTACTTTAAAACTCTGCTTATATGTAAATTAGTGTTACTGTGCAGAGTAACAGAAAAGAGTGTTTCTTGAAAGGAGAGGTGATTTATTTAGAAACAGAGGACAAAAGGGTCAATTGCAGCAATTGACATACTGCACAAAGCACTAAAAAGGGAAAATACTTGTCCTTAACAGACTCTTTCACAATAATTTGGTGTAGTTCAGGTTCCCTGTTCACGATTGCGCGAACAGAATGCAAGTTTTGCGAAAGCTTTGGTAAACAAGGCTTAGCCGGTGAATTTCGACCTTATAACTTCAAATGGGAACTAGGCACAGGGGATTTGCCGGTCAATTATATGTTTTTCTGTGTTTTAAGTTAATTTAGGCGATTTACAGACAAAACGAGGCGTAGAGAGGATTCACAGGGATAAATACCTGGTACACTGACAGTCCTGGTCACAAATACAGGTGGGTTGGCGCGCCGATGGCCTCCAGGTCGAATTTACCAGGTTGGCGTGAGTTTGGACGTAAAATGCATGCAGAAGACACAACAGTCGTTTTTGCAAAAAGGGCAAAAAACGCGAAATTTTGGCCAAAATATGGATTTTTTGGAACATTGGCGCCCTTTTTGGATGATGTCAGCATGACGTCATCGGGTGGGGTCAAGGTCGGATGACGTCAACATGACATCATCAGGTGACGTGGCGGCTTAAGAGTGGTCCACGGGGATGGTGAGGTGGTGGATAGGTGGAGCAATGGCGGACGAGCGCGCTGACGCGGCGATGACGTAGCAGTGATGCTGGTAGTGATGTTGGCAAGGCGGGTTGGCGGAGATCAGAAACCGTAGGCGGTATGATATCGCACTACCTTCCATACGGAAGTGGAATTGTCAGAGGGGGCTCCGATACGCTGTGGGGGTGACGCGTGGCAGAGGCCTGACGTCACCCTCTGACAGATATCGGAGGGTAATTTACGGATGTCGGGGCCGGTCTGATATGCATGTGGGCCGTTGGATGAAAGGCGCCCGATCGGACGGTCGACGGGCCAATGACTTGTGCGGATGATACAGCGTCGGGCGAGCAATAAAATATGTATTTTTCATGAAATTCGTGCCCGGCGGGACTTTGGAATATTGGCAAATTTGTATGGTTTTTCAATGTATTCTTTATAAAATCGTGCATAGCTCCAGGACTTTGGATAAGTCAGAAAAGGTGGGGTTTTCATGTAATTTTGCCGTTTGAGCGGGTTAGGGGTGAAAATGGGTTTTTTACAAGGTTTTTTAGCAAATGAAGGGTTGAATAGGTTAAATGATTTCTGAAGGAGGAAAAGAGGTAAGGCTTGGGGTTCTTAAACTGACCAGATGTCAATTCAATTCCCTAGTAGTGAACATATGGCTATAATGCCAAGGGGGGGGGGATATTTATAGAATGCTTGGGGTTTATACACCATAGTGTTATAATAGTAGGGAAAGGGTGACATAGGGAGTTAGATAATAGAAGTTAAGGGTTAATATGGAGGGAGAGGGTGAATGACGAGTGATATCACTAAGTTTATTTGGAAACAACTTAGCTTTAGGGAGTAGATCAAAATGGAAAGAACTTTGCACAAGAAATGTGGCTTTTAAAGGCAACAAGGACCAACATAAAAACCTTGAATTCTT
>APFE031055806.1:39316-104541 GCA_000404065.3 Pinus taeda | reverse complement strand
TACAGGGAGCTATAAGGATAGACTGTGAAAACCAAAGTGCAATTTTCTTGGCAAAGAACCCTGCTTATCATTCAAAGAAAAAGCACATTGATGTTCAGTATCACTTTGTGAGGGATATGATAGAATACGAAAAGGTGTTGCTGGTGAAGGTGGACACTTTGAAGAATACTGCAGATGCATTGACAAAACCAGTTATCTCTGAGAAGTTCTCTTGGTGTAGAGAAACAATGGGTGTTTTAGGGCTGGAAAAATGACTAAGCTCTCCTGTGTCCCCCTGTGGAAAGAAAACAATAAGTGGAAGATTGTTGGGTTGTGTTATATTCTTTCCACATAGTTAACAGGGGGTTTGAGGGGTAACCGTAACCCCACTTTATGGGGTGCCACTTATGGTTTTGTGCATGATTTTCGCACATGTTTTTTGGACGCGATGGTTTTCGGTCCATGGTATTGGATGCTTCGACATGTTTAAATATGTATTGTAACATTGAAAGGAACATAATGAAAATTCAAGCTGGTAGTCCTGGTTTTGGGATCCAGTGGGAAATCTCTGTGTATATGTGCTTTATGTGTTATGCTCTCACATTTTTATTTTTTCCTGTGATTTAGAATTCGCATGCAGGTAATTTTTGTACGGGGTTAAAAACTACAATTGTTGCCTAGCCAAATCGAAACACCGATGGAGGAGAGCACAACTACCCAATGCAAGGTAGGGCCTGGTTGTTTTGAAGCAAAACGCCCAAGGTAATGTGGAATGGAGCCCAGATCTGCCCTGAGAAAACCGTCCTGAGCCAAGAAAGGAGAAAATACCTCCGGCCCCTGATTGCATTGATTCGTTCCATGGGACTCCTTTCCAGCAAAAGATCTGAGCCAAATCCAAAATGGAGAGTCATGTTCTATGATCCCAGTGGCCAGGCTCCAAGCTGTTCCAGAACATAGCTGATCTCTGGGAGTGGCAGCGGCACAATACGATCCTTCTATAACCCTAGTCCTTCGAGCACCCGCCATCACCATTTTCCCCAATAAGCTTCTTATATGGTTGTGCCTTTTGGCCTTACCAATGAACCTTCTACATTTCAAGGTCTGATGAATTCCATATTCAAACCCTTCCTTAGAAAATTTGTGTTAGTATTTTTTGATGATATAATAATCTACAACAAGTCTTGGAAGGATCATGTTCAACATGTTGATAGGGTTCTCAAACTATTGGAGGAGAAACAATTATATGCAAAAATATCCAAATGTTTCTTTGGAGTACAAGAGGTGGACTATTTGGGTACTCAGTTAGCTCATAGCTAATCTTATCATCCTCAATCTGATGGGTAAAATGAGTGTTGTAGCAGCTATAACCACCCTACAAAATTTTTCCTTAGCTTCATTTTGGAGCCTCCCTACAAACCTTGCACAACACCTTGTCTTTCTTCATCAAGCACACAAGCTTCAGTGTTTTTCTTGCACAAAGGCAGCCTATTGATCATAGCTTGACACATTCCCCTCACAGGATGATCACCCGGACTTGGTCTAGCTGTAGGCTAAGCAACTCCCCCAAGAAATTGTAGATTTCTAGAGGATAACTAGCCTTCCCTCCAGAAATTGTACAATCCTGTTTGGTAGCCTACTGGGCTCCAAAATTGCACAACTATTTCAGTTAGCACTCCCAGTGAAAATTGCGCAATTTTCCCCAGTAGGGCTACTCAACCTAGAATTTGTGCAAATCTGGGTAGCAATCAGCTGCTCTGCCCAAAAATTCTTCAAATCTCCTAGGCAGCTAGCCCAGCTCCCAACCAAAAATGTGCACTTTTCTCAAGTTGTTAAGAACTTCGTGCATGAGCAGTCTAGTTGACTAGTTCCACCCAGGACCAAGGAAACTTGACTTGCATTCATGGCTTTCTTTTTCACGGAATAGAAGAAGGCATCATGCAAAAGGCATTCCATGATTCATAGAGCTATTTTTAGTAGTTGGAGGTTATATGCAAAGTTGTTTTAGAAACTTCCTCCAAGTATCGTTTTTCCCTACATTTGTGGCATGTGCATCATGAACCAAAAATTATTTATTTGATGCATTAGAGCTCATTTTTTTACATTGATCTTGGAGCTCTGACATCCCACAACACATCTAAGACTCTTCGACACATCTGGCTCAGTTATTCACGAGTAAGTGGCCCCAACTTGTCTTTTTCAGAATTTCTATTGCTTTTTGTGTTTCACTTGTGTGAGTGTTGTTTGCTTGATTTATTTGAACGCTTGTTGCTGTTTAAATGTATACTACCCTTTCCTAGCTCTGTTTCAATTTTTGTTGCTATCTCGTTGTTGTCACATGCATGAAACTGTTTTACACGAACGGTCGTTGATTTGGCAAATTGCTTCACCCACAAGCATGTTGATCTATTTGTTGAAACTTTCATTCATGTTTGCATGCATTGTCAATAACTTTTTCTATCACTTAGTATCACCATGCATTCACTGTCATATTTACTTTCAGTTTCCCATTGGCGAGTCAGGCCAACCTCGACCCGGAATTTGCCTTCACTGAGACAACATTGTGAAATTTGGGGAAGGAAGGCTTTGTCTTCCTCTTCGAAAATGTGCATTTCTGCCCAACACTATCCTCCAAGACTGTTTTTTACATTTATGAGGGACAATGACTACTGGCCCAGAAAATTGCGCAATGCAGTCCCTCAACCTGCAGTTACTCCCAGCTGGAATTGCACATTACACAACCCCAACAACCAACAGTTAGTATGGATTATGCATTGTGAAATTCCAGTAGCCAGTCTTGTCTCCTAGACAACCCATAATTCCTTTTGTGCACTTTCGGTAGCCAGTCACCCAACCTCCCAAAAGAAATTGCGCAATCTTGCCCATTAATTTTCTAGGTATGTGTTGTGTCATTCCCCGAATTTTCTTCAGTTTTTGCTAACAGGGGTCTGGCCATGCATGTTTCTTGTCTTAGATATTTCAAGTGTTTATCCATCTCAATGGTCTCCAAGAGAACAGGATCACAAGACACTTATGGAAATGCAACTGGAGTAGTAGTTGAGTGAGTTCCCTCAAGTCTGCCGATTTATGAAGATACAAAGTTGTATCTAGACAAGGACATCAAACTGAAGTGGCAAGAGGTCAATGAAACATCTTCAGGCACTTTTGGGGAAGACCTCAAAGACCGTTAGGTGTACGTGAACATTCACAAGTCCGACTTGTACTAGATTGCATGCAGATATCCTGTGTTCCCATGCATGGACATGTTACAATGGATTGTCTCTCACACTGATCCCGAGACAATCACCTTGAGTAGTGTAAGTGGGACGAAGCTTGCGACCTTCTGGGAACAAGATTATGATGAGTTATATCAAATGTCAGAGCTCGTAACTGTCATGAGGACTCCATCAAGTTTACCCAACAACAATGCTAACTCTAGAGACATTCTGAAGAATTGGGTAAAGGAACCATCTCGATTTAGGTTGACACCCATCTAGATCTACAAGACAAAGATACTGAAGAAGGTGTACCAATACTTGGTCATTGACTGTATGGCCAAGAAAGCACGGAAACCTTCCCACAGAGTTGGGTGGTTGCACTGGACCAATTAACTAGTGAAGGAAAACCATGTAACTGGTCTGACATATTAGCTCATTAGTTGAAGGAACGATTAATGAAGGCTCAACAGTCACCCAAAGGTATGCATGCAGATATTCACATGTCTGCCTACATCTTAGACGTAGTCTGTGCCCGATGAAATTTTGTAGGCTTGGAGTGGGGATGGTGACCGACGGAGACCACTGTGAGCATGTATTTCAGGTTGTTGTCCAAATGCAGCTTCAAAGGAGTAATCACATGGTTGTCTGATCATTTTTTCACCCCTGTGTATAAGATGATATTCAAACAGGATCCACCCTACATGTCAAACAAAGCAATGGAGGCATTGATAGGCATTACAGATTGGTATGCCTCACTGTCTAGCACTTTCATCCAAATTTTCAGTGTGGAGAAGCCTCTACGTGTTCTTCTGAAGTTTTCATTGGACATACTTGTCAGGAAATAAGTAGAATATCACATCTCGATAGGATTGATAGCTAGACTAGATCAGAAGAAGAAGGCACCATGGCCCTCTCTTTCATTGTGGACTGGGTTATATGAGATCTGGAGTATCATGAAAATGCATGTCGAAGCAGAACTGATGAAGAAGTACCCATTTGACCTCTGAAACTACAATCTGTATGATGCACATTGCTTTGTGAAAGATCACTGCACACGATTTCAGCTGAACTGGATCCACGGGGCATGTCATTGGGTCGAGGAGGACCCATGGAGATATTGCTACAGTTTCTCTAGACCCAATGAACCAGTTAGCTTTGTTGTGGAGTGCTTATCAAAGCAACATGAAGTAGCATCATGAAGATCACCAACAACAATGGAAGCAGAGGCAAGCATACCAGTGCATGACAAAGGTAAGAGGAAGATTATCGATCACATGAAGGAGGATCAAAGTGGCAAGTTTCGAGCAGATCTACTTATAGAGAAAGAATCTACGGCTATAGTGGAAAAGAGGCAGCAATGTGAAAAGAAAATCTTGTGAAGGCAGAGGGATAAGAAGAGAATGGAAGAATCAGAGAAGGAGTTGCATGAGCTAAGGGAGCAATTCCAAAAGGAACAAGAGCTGCGCGAACAAGAGAGGGAATCACAGCAACAACAAATACAGTAGGGGGCATCACATGTGAAAAAGATGAAGTAGCACCTCTACAAGTAGTTGATTCATCTGAACAGGGTGAACCATTGAAGGGACAAGACTTCACTCATGAGATAGAACAAGCACTTCCATAGTTGGATGCAGACCTGGAGCAGCAGGAGTTGGAACAAGAGAGTGACCTCATGCCTCACCACAAAGAGGTCAACTCACCCACTTCAATGCATCCAGATGATGAGAAAGTCTCGAATGACCACGGAGGCACTGAGATCCTTGGTGAATAGCCAGAAGAAGAGATGCACAACATCTCATTTTATGAATCCCAACATAGAGTTATGCAGTCTCACAGAGTGTCAACTCTGAAGGATCATATGTCTCCTATGAAAGTTGAGGAATGAGTGGTCGTGAATGATGTGCACAAACATTCAGTTGTCTTTGTTGATGTAACAAGAGCTTATGCTGAAGCCACTAGATCAAGTGTGCACTTCCTAATAGCTAAGAATGAGTGAATGGCAAAGGAACCACAAATGACCAAGCAAGGAGGGGACTTGGTGACAATGTCCGCCTGAGCTGAATTGAAGAAGGAACTACTATATGAAGTATTGTCCCTTGACACAGTTATGTGAGCATTGTACACCAAGTTTGGTACCATGCACAAGGAAGTCATCCATATCAATGGTTGGCAACAATGATGTGCTAGAAGAGTACTTACCTTGATGAACTTGCATGCTACTATTGATGACATGCAAACATGGACGATGAAGTACAAGGGAGCCCCACTTCATTTGCCTAAGATGATGAGGAAAAATGTGGTCGAGCTGAAGGCACGTATCTGGAGTCAGATCCAAAATTATGAAGAGCTCCCACAATTCATCACTAGAATACAAGCTTTGCATGCACGAGTATTCAAGAGTATGTTTGTTGTGGTGCGCACACATGAGATCCCATCACTTGGGACTCTCACCCAGGGGAAGACAAAGAAACAGGTCCGACTCGAGCTTGACTCGTACTTCGACGAGTTGATGCGCATTGCCACCAACCCAGACTTGGCCATCAATGCAGACATCATGCAAAAGTATGTTGTTGGTCTGGCTACAATGAATACAATGATGTGCATGCTTTCAGACGAGTTGGACAGAGGAGCCCGAGTAGTGTACCTCGATGCTATGGAGGCAAGAGTCAAGTTTCAGACGGATGTCACCACGGAACACATAGGCACTGTCAAGGACTATAGATATTGGCATCAATATGTTACTATTGATCAACATGAGGATGTTGTGGAGTTGGACTTCCATGGTTTTCTAAGTTAGAGTGATGTCTAGATTGGCTTGATGAAGCCTTTTTTTTCGCATGGGTACATGTCCATTGTAATGTTAAGTCATGTCAAGTGTAATTAAAATGTCAATAGTTGGATGTAATAGTCATAGAGTAGGTGAAGAATCACGAGCGTAGTTGAACAATCACAGAGGGGAATGTTAAGCGCCACCCCACCCTTTTCTATAAATAGTCCCTCATAACTCATTGTATAGGCTTTTGGTTAGCCAAGCTTCCGATAATACTATCTTGGAGAGATCTTGGATAGTATTGTAACATGCCTTGGCTTTTGCATCGCACGAAGCTAGTATATCTCTTTGGAGGAGCAGGCGAATTTGGCCGTAACATTCCACTGTTGGGGCTAGCAGGTGTACATGGATGTATTATATGACTGGCACTTACACTTCTTTATATAATAGGAACCAACACATTTCATGCATATGTTGTATTGTGTTCTAGCTGTCTTGTTTACTCTAAATGAAATATGTATTTTCTTTCTTACACATGCATGTATGGACTATTCTTTATGACCATGTATGAATCTTTATAAAATGTGTTGATTGGTTTAACCATCAGTTTGGATTGTCAGCTGACTTGCTTTCTAGCTTGTGATGCATCTTCGCTTGTGTGTTCCTTTTCCATCCAACTACTGCTACAAGTTTCCAAGGGGCGCACTCATCTAACCCACATTTGTTAGAACCTCACATACACCTTATTTGACTCACCACAATGGTCACACCCTTGCTACTAATAGAGTTATCTTACTTTCCTTTGTGTGAAATTTTGGTCAAGGCATTGCTATACAACCCACTGCTGGGACTCCTACACCAAATGATCTGAGGTCTAATTGGGACTTCTTCCCAGGGAGATCCCCTCGACAAGTTGGTAGGTCCAACACCATCAACATTTCTAGCGCTAGAAGGAGGGCGTAATGACAAGCTATTCCTCTCATCTAGTTTTGAACCTTTTCATACCTTTCATGGATTCTTGCACTCTTCTCCCTCTACGATGTTTCTTGAATCATGAATATGTCTCCATCATGGGGGAGTTTTTCGAACTCTTGTCGACTTACATGTATGATGGTGAAGGCGAAGTGGCTTGGCTTTAGTAATTACATGAATTTCTTTCCATGCTTCATGAGGAAGATGGGTGTTTTGACGAATAAGCCAACCTACTACTTGCATAGACACTTCACGAGTCTCCACGTCGATGGCTACTTAGCCTATTGACTGATAGTGTGCACTCAATTGAGCACCTCTATGATCTCATTGAAGCCACTTTCTATCATTTTGATTCAGACTATCTTGATCAAAAACTATTATAGCAATGGAAGGCTCTACATGAATCGGTTATAGATTTTTGGCAGTGCTTCCGTGACTTGCAGTTTCAACCTCCGAGGAGCCAGATGAAGTTTGCCTATCTTTGGGACCGGTTCCAATATTGCCTCAAGAAATATTCCCATCCCAAGAAGAAGCTTGAGATCAAGCCTTGCTCAACATTCTTCAATGATGGAGTTGTGAAATCTCATGTGGATGTAGTTACTATCTCGACGGACTATCTACCTTCCCCTCATTCAACAGCTCCACCACTGTCGAGTGATGTTGAGGATCATGCTCACACACTTGTTCAACTTTCACATCCTCCCAACATCACTTTAGTCAATTTTCATGCAGATTTGGTTGTGAGTCCTTCGAGTTCTTATATTCATTCTATTCTAAAACCTTTGTCTTCACACTCAAGTGTTCCTCCAGATGATGCTGTCTTGTGTTTGTCCATTCTGGACTCTTCACTTGTTGTGAATGAGCAAGAAGCCACTGATGGAGTTGGTGTTGCACAAACAACATGCACTGTCAACGAAGAGTATGAGTGGGAGCTTGAGCATCAACTATTGGTGAAGGATGACTCCCTTCCATCCGAGCCCCCTTCGTTCTTTCCTAACATCATTGGTGAACATGCCATCCATGATTTCACATGTGTGTCTTCATCCATGGATTTACCCATTGTTTATCACTTGCAGGACTCACCAGATGTTGGTCCATCATTCGATAACGGAGAGGACAAGTTATTCATTGAAAATACACTTGATCTTTCATCTTTCTTTTCTAGAAAAATAGAGGATGAGTATGTTCGCTTTTCATCTACCCCTCTATTCCATTCATCTGATCATGAGGATACTGATGAATTTATTGATTTTTCTAATTGTGGTGGTCATGATCCATTTGTTTCCATATTTGATCACAATCATGGTTTTGTCGTAGTTGATCTTTTGAAGCCACCGGTTTATGATGATCTATTTGATGAAGAAGTTGAAACACCCAAGACTGTCAAGGTTCTTAAGCCTGAGCTGATAGTTATGTCAGGTTCTCGCTCTCTTGGGGTTATTCTCACTTCCAATCATGAAATTGTTCAATCACCCAAGGCTCCTCATCACTCATCTGTATGCATTGAAGATCCATCTCACACACAGACCACACTTCCTCCACTCGAACTGCATGATCCTATCCCTCATGCATTGGAGGAATCTTACATTGCAAGCACTCAGTTGAGACACAAGTTGTCTTTTTTTTTATTTTGTTTGCTTGCATGTCACAGTCAAGAGTGTTCTTATATTTCAAAGTTGCATGTAGTGTCACACAACACTACGATAATTCTACGGACTTCTCATCATGTCCTTGAACTCACTTATGTCATGTGGACACTTTGAAATACAAAATGTGGTTGTCTTCATTGTTATATCTTTCTTACTTGTGGGTTCACACAACGAGGTTGCTCGCGGACCAAGCCTTCACCAAAATGGGTCAACTAATGTGCCGGTGGCTACATTAGAAATATCACTTCGCGTGATTAGGCTTATGCATCATTTGTGTAGGTGTAGGAGTATTGTTTGATTTCAGTCAGTTTTCTTACATGCTTGTTTGCTTACTTTATTTGTTTGTTTTTTTTGTTCTTGCTTGTTTACTTACTTGCTTTGCTTTAGCTTTCACTTCTTCTCTTTCTTTTCTTTGTTGTTTGTTAGCTCGCTTGTTTCATTTATATAGTTCACTTGTTTTGTTCGTAGGTTAGTTTCACATGAAACCATGTATGACTCTTGAAATGAGCTTGGTGATGTACAAGAGGGCATGTATAGCTACCACTACTTGGCTATCAGTCATCTTGCCTCTACATGAAGATCTTGTTACTTTTAGTCCATGATACATCAAAGGAAAGTACATACTATTCAAAGCGAACCTTGGTGAAAACAGAATGATTGCGTGTAGTATTAATATAGTGAGGAAGGCAAGTACTATCATTATTAGGAACTTCATGGGGTGGTTCTCAACTACCCTACCTATAACAAGGAGCTCTATGCACTAGTGCAATCTATGAAGAAGTGGAAACATTATCCAATGGGAAAAGAAATAATAATCTGAAGAAGTGGAAACATTACCTAATGGGAAAGGAAACATTAATCCACATAGATCACCATCCATTGTAGTACCTACAGGCTTAGAGTACAAAATAATAGACTAGGCATTATAATTGGATGGGATTTTTACAACTATGTCATTTAGTGGTAAAGTAAAATAAGGGAAACACAAACAATTTGGTTGGCATGGATTCAACACCATCCACATCAAATATTCCACACGTAGCACACGGTGGAAAGAGAAAGCCACTTTTCTCGTGTGCTTTTGAGCTGATATCAGTCGTGCACGATTCCACGTGAGATTGCGCAATAACCGTTGGATCAAGTGGTTTTGATCAACGATGGAGATCATCCAAGCTGGTTGGTGATCGAGTGACACAACAACCGTTCGATTGGGCGGAGAAGATCAACAGTAGAGATTTTCATGGTTAGTTGATGATAGGGTGACGCGATAATCGTCGGATTGAGGAACGAGATCGACAACAGAGATTTAACGCGCTAAGGAGAGCATCAATGTATTTGCAAAGGTTTTTGGAATGGTGGAAAGGTAAAGTTTTAAGTGTGGTTATAAAATATTTCTATTATATGGGAATTATAATAGAAATAAGCAAATTAATGTTTTATTGGTTAAGTTTGAGTTTAACCAAAGTCTAAAGACTAGGGTATGGTTGATAAGCGTCGGATGTGAAAAGTAACCCAAAGTTATAACCTATGGATAGTTAAATGAATGTTTCTACACAGAGTTTAAGTAAAGAGAGTTAAACCTCCATTTGTGAAGGTTTTACTAAGCCAAGAAATATTTGAAATTCTTGGAACATGTAGTGGTTCGCAGGGATATCAGGTTCGATGTGGAGAAGGCCATGGGAGTATCCCTTGAGAGGCAGATTGAGCTACATGTTGATGAGGATCTTTTAGCTGCTAAGGTTGAGGGACATCATATTGATGTGGAGCAGCCACATGTAGAGGTTCAGAGAGTGGAGACATCCACTCAGAAAAAGTCTTCCAGAGAGGGAAGAAAGTGCACTAGAGAGGCTGACAATTTTTTGGATGATGCAGCCCTCTTCTTAGTGCAAACAGAGGAAGTCACTAGAGAGGTACACTAGATACATGGCACTTATGAGTGCATGTGTTGTGATAGATCCATCTTCCTCTGAAGAAGCAGTGCAACAACTAGTTTGGGTTGATGTGATGGTGGAGGAGTATGACTCCATAGTTCGAAAAAATGTTTGGGATCTTGTTCGGAGACTGGAGGACAAGTTAGTTGTGAGCTCTCATTGGATTTACAAGGTAAAGAAAGTTTTAGATGGTAGTGTGGAGAAGCATAATGCTATATTTGTGGCATGTGGCTTTTCACAGGTAGAGGGGATTGACTATGATGATAACTCTACTCCTGTTGCAAGGTACTCATCAATCAGATCTATTTTGGCACTATCAACACATATGGATTGGAAGATCCATCGGATGGATGTGAAGATTACCTTCCTAAATGGCATGATTGAGGAAGAGTTATGCATAGAGCAACCCGAAGGTTTTGAAACCTTAGATAGTGAGTTGCATGTGTGCTGACTCAAGAGAGCATTGTATGGGATGAAGCAAGCACCCAGTGCTTGGTACACTAAGACAGATAGTTACTTCACTGGGTTGGGCTTCATGAAGAGTGAAGTGGATGTGAACCTATATCACACAGTAGTGGAAGGTAAGTCGTTGATCATTGTACTTTATGTAGATGATCTTATATTGACAGGTGATGAGAAGCTCATCAAATCTTGCAAGGAGGACCTTGCAAGAGAGTTTCAGATGAAGGACATGGGGCTCATGCATTACTTTCTTGGTATGGAGGTATGACAGGGAGATGGGGAGTTGTTTGTATCTCAGAGAAAGTATACCATTGAGATACTCAGCAGATTTCATGTGTATAGCAGTAAACCCATGGAGACTCCTCTAGCTAGTAACTAGAGGAAGGAAGATGCTACTTCAGGGGAAGTAGTGGAAGCTATTATTTATAGGCAGCTTGCAAGTTCACTCATGTACTTGGTGAAAACATGATTGGATATGTGTAATTTAGTTAACTAGCTTAGTCAAGTGATGGTTAGCCTTACCAAGCTATATTTGAAGGCGGAAAATCATGTATTAAGATACCTTAGAGGCACTACTAAATTTAGGCTATAGTACAAACAGACAGAGGGAGTGAAGCTTCAAGGCTTTACTGATGCATATTGGGCAGGGAGTGCATCCGACAGGAGGAATACATCAGTAGTGATCTTTAATATTGGGTCAGTGATAGTTTCTTGGTACAACAGGAAACATAGATCGGTTGCACTCAATTCGGAAGAGGCAGAGTACATGGCTAGTAGTTAGGCAACATGTGAGGCTATCTGATGAAGAAGATCCTAGTTGGTTTGTTTGGTTAACATATGGATCCGTTAGTGATTTATTGTGATAATCAGAGTTGTATCAAACTATCTAAAAATCCAGTCTTTCATGATCGGTCCAAGCATATTCATATCCAGTATCATCATCTCAGAGATTGTGTGTTGAGGTGAATCATGTTGTTAGATTACATTCCCACAGAGGAGAAAGATGTTGACATCTTGACAAAGGCATTGTCAAGTTGTAAATTTGAGTTTCATAGAGACAGGATCAAGGTAGTTAATAATCCCTTTCTTGTTGAGAGGGAGTGTTGAGAAATGGCGACAAGAAATTCCAGTTTAATTTTTCCTTGAATTACACTGTGAAGTAAATTTGAATTCTATTCTCATATAAACTTAAAATTAGTTAATTAAGTTTATTAAAATTACTTAACTTAGGAAATATGAGTTGGAAGTCTTTTTTTCATCATGTGTATGTTCTCCCTACTTTTTTGTGCTTTACATTTTATACTTAAGAATGGTTGGAGAATTAACTAATGTTTACATTATTAACATTAAATTATTTAAATTTCTCTCAATCATTTACCTACAACCATTAGTAAATGTTTTTTTTTTTTCAAGGAAAAGAACCGTAATTTCATTTATAGAGTAAACAAAATTACATTTTGTATATACACATCCAAATGTGTATTTAAGAGGGATATTCATAAATGCAATCAATGGTTGCAAAAGAGAAAATATAGTCCATCAATCAAGATCAATATATATAATATTCACCCATAAGGGTATGCAAATAGCCCATCAAAAAAGAGATAACTAAACATAATATACAACTAAATAATTATATCAATATTTTTAGCCTTTAAGGCTTGAATCACAGTGCCAAGTAGGTATTGACAAATTAAATATGCTATATGTAAATAACATAAATGTAACTAGGTACTATATTCAGGTATAAAGATTGTCGATGAATGGATGATGAAAAAACCGGTAGTGTTCCTCATTAAACATTTCTTCAACATACCATAACCCTTGATCAAGTTGAAGGCCTTCCTTAGAAAGTTGATCTACCTCGTGGATTCGCTCCCTGTAAATATGAGTGTAAGAAAATGATACATATGTGAGTTTTATTCTTAGAAAATCCTCCAAAATATGTAAAGATGCTACCTGTGATACTATTGAATCTCATTAACCTAGTTGATGACTAGCAAAGAATCACCAAAAACTTGTAATTGATCGCAACCCTTTTCTCTGGCGAATGACAGTAATGAACGACATGCTAATAGTTCAGCCAGATTGTTTTTTCCCCTCCCTAGATCTATTTTAACTTTGAAGAAACGTTGATCATATAAGTATAGAATAAAACCACCTCCATGTTTGAGATCACCCCCTGCTTAATCACATCAAAGAAACCCCGTGGGAGCAATTTAGCAAGCTGATATAGAATAAAAAAATCTAATTCTAGGGAAAGAGCAAGGTTGAGAAAAATGTGAAAGAACAGCCATGACTTCAATAGCCACCTGATCTGGACAATATGACTTGTTTTGAAAAATTTCTCTATTTCTTTCTAACCATGTACCCCAACAAATGAGAAGAGGAAATTCCCTTAAAGGTTTAGTAATCCTATTTTGTACCCATATTCTTTGCCTCTCCTCTAAATAGGAACATTTCCATATACAATCTCGACCAAATATAGTTCTGCACATATTCGATACCTAACAAGAAAAAATACATTCAAAAAATAAGTGCTCAATTGGTTCACCATCTAACTTCCAACTTACATAAGGAGAACTAGCCAAGGCCAATATTATGATTCCTCTACATTATATCCCAAGTAGGATTTTTTTAGCAGGAGACACAACATGAAAAGATGAAACTCTGTTAGGCACTTAACCTTCCAAAAACCTTTCCACCACCACTCCCCTACAACTACGTCTTTATCCATAATCAGATGAAGATACCCCATCTTGGGAAATCTTGACTGAATACAACACACTACGAAGACAATATGTATAAAAATGAAATCACCTGAATTTCTCTTAAAAGTTAACATTTCTATGTTGGGTTGATTCCTAAGTATATGAGGGATACATAAAAGAGAATTATGAAACAACAAGATCCAATAGAGAGTTTTTTGGTATTCAAAGACTAGTTTTCACTTACCAAACTTTAAAGGTCAATTTTTGCAATAATCTTCACATGCAGAGGCATGGGAGATGTTTCCTTCTTCAAGTAATGAAAAACCAACTCCTCATTTTTGGGGTGAAAACAACACATCATGAATACATTTAGGTAGCTATTATACTCATGCCATTTCAGTTTCTTGGAAGGTATATATTCATAATATAGCACTTCATTTCACTAGCAATAAACACTAATGTGTGTTGTCAATCCTCAAACACTTCATATTGTAAACATGAGTTGGAAAATGTCTGCTACATGCCAAACTCCACTTTACAAATCAAATTTGTGCTTCAAGTAGCAAACCACATGGATTTCCTAGCATAAGGAAAAGTAAGACAAAGCTATCTTCTAACACACCTATGGTTATGTTGTTCTATGATTATTTGATTCTATAAAACTCATTTTGCTAGTCCTAGGCCTAAATTTTAAAGGCAAGACTATAGCTTGCCTTTAAAGTTTAGATTTTGGGTAGAGTAAAACCATGTAAACTCCACAGTCCCTAACCTTTTGTTGTGGAAACTTGATGTAATACAACATACTAGTAGGACAATATGTATGGAAAATGCAAATCGCCTGCACTTTCTCTTAAAAGTTAACATCCCATGCAAAAATATAGCAACTACACCATAGAAAAATTTAAAAACTAGAGCCATATCAACAAGTAAATTTAAAATCTAGAGTCATATCAGCAAGTCATTTGAGCTAGAGGAAAAAAATAGAAACTGTCATTTGTTGGGTCAAGAAGAATTGAAAATTTCAAACCAAACCATAAAGTAATGCACTGGCCAGCCAAATATTTGGGCTAGATGAAATAAAATAAAATATGGACTACCAAATAGATTCCATTATTTGGTTTTGTATCTCTAGGTCCAAGTATGGAAAAACATTCATATTGATGTACCTGCTAGACAATGTTTAAATCAATTAAATTCAATAAAATAACATACCTAAAATCAAGAGATTGTCACCTTCCCTAGTTAGTTGTTTTTGGGTTAACCCTTTTCAGCTCAGTCAAGTAGAGTGAGGTGAGGGGGAAAACCTTAACAAGCACATTAGAGATACAATAAACTAATTCTCTGCTGGAACAATCTCTTCCACTCTCAATAAGTCAGGATCCCTCTTCCACCTCTGAAATGAATAAGTGCTATGAACAGTTAAAAAAATGAAAAATGAGAAAATGAAAAAGTCAAAAATTCAAAATGAAAAATGAATAAGGCGAATGAAGAGAAAGGCTTCTTGTACGAGGAGGTGATGCAAGTAACTTCAATGCGATACTGACCAGGCACACTCGTAGTGTAGCCATGATTGTGTTCCTATGTGACTTCGTTGAGGTACTATTTAGGCCTACTGGTAGCGGAGCAACACCAGAGATGAAACTAAGACTCTGAAGACCATATTTCTTTTACACCCATATACCCCTCATTCCCAACCAAAACAAATGTGTTGACTTGGCTTGGAATGTGTGTCAATCGACCAAGATTTTGGCATATGTTACATCTTAGAATCAAGCTAGTGTGAAACCAAGATGAGATGAGAATTGAGCAATACCTCCTGAGGTGTTAGACTTGATTTCCACGAACAAGGTCCATTCAAAGTGCTGGAGTTCTACCAGTGTGTCACCAAATGTTGTAGAAGCTACAACCACCCTCCACATTTTTTCCCTTGCTTCGTTTTGGAGCATCTCAACCTTTCACATCACCTTGTCTTGCTTTGTCAAGTACAAAATATTTAGTGTTTTTCTTGCATAAAGGGAGCTTTTTGATCACATCTTGATGCATTCCCCTCACAGGTTGATCGCTCGGACTTGGTCCAGCTGTAGGCTGAGTAAATCCCCTACAAAATTGTGCATTTTTGGAGGGTAACTAGCATTCCCTCCATAAATTGCATAATCCTATATAGCAGCCTTCTAGGCTCTAGAATTGCATAATTTTGCCAATCATCACTCTCAGTGAAAATTGCACAATTTTCCCTAGCAAGGCTGCTCAACCCAGAATTTGTGCAAATTTGTGCAGCAGGCAGTTTCTCTACCTAGAAATTGTGAAAATCTACCGGGTAGCCAGCCTAGGTCCCAGCCAAAAATGTGCATTTTTCTCAAGCATTTGAGCAACTTCATGCATGAGCAGTCTAGTTGACTAGTTCCACCTGGGACTAAGGAAACTTGACTTGTATGCATGGCTTGCTTTTTCTTGGAATAGAAAAAGGAAACATGTAAAGGGAATCCCATGATTTAGGAAGCTATTTTTAACAACTGTAGGTAATATGCAAAGTTGTTTTAGAAACTTCCTTCAAGTGTCTATTTTTCCTATATTTGTGGCATGTGCGCCATGAGCCAAAACTTATTTATTCAATGCATCAGAGCTCATTCTTTCACATTGATCTTGGATCTCTAACATCCCACAGCACATCAAGGACTCTTCAACACATCCGACTGAGCTATTCATGGGTAAGTGGCCCCAAAATGTCTTTTTCAACATTTCTATCACTTTTTGTGTATTCACTTGTGTGAATGATGTTTGCTTGATTTCTTTGAATGCTTGTTGTTGTTGGGTGTGGAGCTTGATTATCTTATGTATTCAAAGGCATCGTTGCATTGGACCCTAGTTCATAATGGGGCAGTAATGCCTCATGTAAATAATTTGCTACAGGGGGGATCTAAGGGGGGGCGGTTGCGACCTTTGGGAGCCGCCCCCCCGATCAAGGGTAGCGCCCCCTAGCTAAAAATAGATGTAAAATTGCCTTGTAAAATGTTTCAATTTCGTAGTCAATCTAGGCCATTCATTAGGTAGAGATTTGACGGTAGAAGTTATGTTTAATTTAGGGCTTTTTTCCCTAGAAGGCAACCCCTCGCTATATATGATGGAATTGTATTACGTTTATGTATATCTATATTCTAAGTGAGGAAGACAGAGGAGATTCAGAACGAAAAGGGAATTATAGCGAATCTGTTGTAGGTTGTATCTCTTTAGTTTGCTGGATAATATAAAATGAAGGACTAACTATTTCTACGTCCTCGTAGACCGAACTGGGTGAAGCACATATATCTGTGTCTCTCTTGTTTTATACATTTTCTGTGTTTATATTTCTGAAATATTTTATGTATTCCATTTCTCCGTAATATATAATTTTCTAACAACTGGTATTAGAGCTGAAGGTCATTGGTTGATAAACTCGTAGGAGAGAAGGGTTCCTGGTTTGAGTTGGAGCAATGGAAGAAGATGGTAGGTTTAGGGTAAAAAAAAATAATGGCCAAAACTAGTAGCTATGGAAGATGTAGATGGAAGATTATCTGTATCAGAGAGATTTGTACCAACCACTGAGAAGAAACGAAAAGAAGCTGATGAGTATGATAGACACAAAATGGGATATTCTTGATAGAAAGGCACTTGGAACAATACGACTGCGCCTGGCGGCATCGATAGCATTTAATATGTCAAAAGAAATGACAACAGAGGGTTTAATGTCAACATTGGCCAAACTATATGAAAAGCCCTCAACCTCAAATAAGGTATTTCTTATGAATCATTTATTTCATATGAAAATGTTAGAAGGTGGATCTGTTGCTGATCATTTAAATGAATTTAATATAGTTACTAGTCAGCTAAGTTCTGTAGGGTTAACTTTTGATGATGAAGTTAGGGCTTTGTTATTTCTGTGCGCATTGCCAGAAAGTTGGAATGGTTTAGTCATGTCCATTACTAAATTTTTCTCTGGATCTAGTACTTTAAATTTTGATGATGTTGTCGGTGCAAACCTTAGCAAGGAAATGCGACGGAAAAGCTCCGGTGGGACATCAGGTAATGCTTTGACTGCAGAGACTAGGGGAAGAAAAATGGAAAGAGGAAAGAGACCTGGATATTGCAGTAAGTCAAGAAAAGGCAGATCCAAGTCCAGATAGGGGATAGTGTGCTAGAAATGCAGGAAGAAAGGACACCTAAAGAAAGACTAGAAGTTTCAAAAGGAAAAGAAGGAGACGTGTAGAAAATAATCAGGAAGCGGATGTAATAGGTGATGTGTTGCAAGATGCTTTGATTATTTCTTTAGAAAATATTATTGATGCCTGGGTGGTAGATTCAGGGGCCTCATTCCATGCCACACCTCATAGGAAACATTTTCATGATTATGTTCAAGAAGATTTTGGACAGGTTCGATTCAGTGATGATAAAACCTGTAAAATCATTGGAATAGGTACAATTTCCATAAAACAACAGAATGGAAATAAATGGCTATTGAAGGAGGTAAGGAATTTTATAGATCTGAAGAGAAATATTATTTCATAGGGCAGTTGGGAGGTGAAGGATGTGTTACTACTTTTACAGCCTGAAAGGTCACTAAAGGATCCCTGGTAATAGCAAAATGAGAAAAGGTTGGTACATTGTATTTATGCAATGGTATTTCTAATTATGTTAATGCTTTAACCTCCACATGAGAAGATACGACATTGTGGCATCATAGGCTTGGGCACATGAGTGAGAAGAGGATGCAGATTCTTCACTCAAGAAATTTTTTGCCAGGTTTGAAGCATGGTGATTTAAAATTCTCTGAGAATTGTGTTTATAGAAAACAGAAGAGAGTTAGATTCCTTAGAGTTGGGAAAGAAAAGAATATTGAAGAATTAGAGCTTATGCATACATATGTATGGGGATCTACTCAGGTATCACCTCTTGGTGGCTATCGTTATTATGTTACTTTTATTAATGATGCAACCAGAAAAACCTAGATTTATTGTATTCGAAATAAATCTGATGTATTTGATACTTTCGAGAAATGGAAATCTTTGGTTGAAAATGAGACAGGAAAAAGGTTGAAGTGTCTTAGATCAGACAATGGAGGTGAATATTGCAGCAAAGAGTTTGATAAGTACTATTCAGAGCATGGAATTCATAGAGAGAAGACAGTTCCAGGAACACCATAAGAAAATGGTGTGTTAGAAAGGATGAATAGGACAATCATGGAGTGTGCAAGGTGCGTTAGATTGCATGCAGGATTGCCTTTAAAATTTTGGGTAGACGTTGTAGATACTGTTGTTTATCTAATAAACAAAGGACCTTCAAGTTCCTTGGATGGTGCTATTCTAGAGGAGGCATGGACAAGTAAAAATGTAAACTACTTATTTTTAAAAACTTTTGGTTGTGAAGCCTTTGTCCACATTAATAAAGAAAATAGAACAAAGCTTGAGGCAAAATCAAAGAAATGTAATTTTGTTGGATATGGTGTTAATAATTTTGGTTATCACTTTTATGATTATCAAAAACACAAAATCATTAAGAGCAGAGATGTCATATTCAATGAAAGGGTTTTGCATAAGGATTAACTGCAGGAAAAGAAAGAGAAAAAAGAAAACAAAGAATACACAATGCTTGACGAGATCACAGAAAAAGTGATGGTGCCTGAAAATCATAATGATCAATATCTAGAACAACAACCAAAGAAGTAACAAGCACCTAAAACACCTGAAAGAGGTATTAGAAGTCTACCAGGATAAGTAGACCCCTTAAACGATACCCTCCTTCATTATATTATGTACTGTTGACTGATTATGGTGAACCAAAATGGTATGAAGAAGTAGTGCAGGTAGAAATTAGGAAGAAGTTGGAGAAAGCCATGAAAGAAGAGATGGAATCCTTAGCACATAACCAAACTTGGGACTTAGTTAGGTTGCCTGTGGGTAAAATAAAATTGCAGAATAAATGGGTTTACAAGTTGAAGGAAGAAGAGGGAGGTAGAAAAAGGTATAAATATAGACCTGTGGTGAAAGGGTTTGCAAAGAAAAAGGGTATAGACTTTGATGAGATATTTTCTCCTATTGTTAAAATGACTTTAATCAAAACCATTTTTTGTCTATTAGCAGTTGAAGATTTACATCTTGAGTAGTTAGATGTAAAGACATCCTTTCTCCATGGGGATTTGGAGGAAGATATATATATGTTGCAGCCAAAAAGGTATGAGGTAAAAGGGAAGGAGAAGCTAGTGTGCAGGTTGAAGAAGAGCTTGTATGGCTTAAAATAGGCTCCAAGGCAGTGGTATCTAAAATTTGACAGGTTTATGTCTGAGCAAGGTTATACTAGATGTCACTTTGATCACTGTGTTTATCTCAAAAGGAAAAATGATGGCAACTATATTATATTGTTATTGTATGTAGATGACATGCTTGTTGGAGGTTGTAGCATGCAGTAATTAAATGTGTTGAAAAGAAAATTGTCGAACTCATTTGCAATGAAGGATTTGGTTGCTCCAAAACAAGTCCTTAGTATGAGAATAACTAGAGACAAGAAAAATTGCAAATTAACATTGTCTCAAAGTGAGTACATAGAAAAGGTGTTGAAAAGGTTTAATATGCAGAATGCAAAACCAATTAGTATACCTTTGGCTAGCCATTTCAATTTAATTAAGGAGTGTCCCAAGATTTAGGAAGAAATAGCCCACATGTCTAAAGTTCCATATGCATTAGCAATTAGAAGCTTATTGTATGCAATGGTTTGCACAAGGCATGATAGTGCACATGCAGTGGGAGTTGTAAGTAGGTACATGAACAATCAAGGAAAAGAACATTGGATGGAGGTGAAGTGGATTCTTAGGTATTTGAGAGGTACCACAAATAAAGCACTATGCTTTTTTGGTTCAAACATTGCTCTATAGGGATATGTTGATGCAAATATGACGAGTGATAGAGATAACAGGAGGAGCAGAACAAGGTATGTGTTTACTATAGGTGGAACAACTGTCAGTCGGGTTTAAAAACTGCAAAGTGTTTTTGCACTCCCAACAACAGAAGCATAGTTTGTTGCTACTACAAAGGCTAGTAAAGAAATGATTTGGTTACAAAGGTTTTTGGATGAATTAGGTAAGAAGCAAGAGTTGGGTAGGTTATACAGTGACAACTAGAGTGCCATACATCTTGCAAAGAACTCAACATTTCATTCCAAGACTAAAAATATATAGCTCAAGTACCATTTCATATGGTCAGCATTGGAATATGGATAGTTGAAGTTGGAAAGGATACACACTAGCCAGAATCCTGCAGATATGTTAACAAAAGTTGTAACCAGGGAGAAACTGAGAATCTGCTCAGTTTGAATTAGTCTTCAATTCTGATGAAGAATATGAGAAACAACTAGGTCCAAAGTGGATTCATTATCTAGCAAATGAAGTAGCAGTGGAGTTGCTATAATCAGACTCCAAGTGGGATATTGTTGGGTGTGGAGCCTGATTATCTTCTATATTCAAAGGTATCACTGCATTAGACCCCAGTTCATAATGGGGTGGCAACACCACCCGTAAAATATTCGCTGCAGGGGGGGTCCAGGTGGTGGGGGTTCTGACCTTTGGGAGCCCCCCTTGGCAAGGGGATCAGGGGTAGTGCCCTCGAAGCTAAAGATAGATGTAAAATTGCCTTGTAAAATGTTGTAATTTCATAGTCAATCTGGGCCATTCATTAGGTAGAGATCTGACAGTAGAAGTTATGTTTAATTTAGGGTTTTTTGCCCTATAAGGCAACCCCTCACTATATATGAGGGAATTGTATTGCGTCTATGTATATCTATATTCTAGGCGAGGAAGAGAGAGGAGATTGAGAGGGAAGAGGGAATTACAATGGATCTACTATAGGTTGTATCTCTTCAGTTTGTTGGATATATGAAAGGAAGGACTGGCTATTTCTCCATGGATGTAGCCCAAACTGGGTTAACCACATATATCTGTGATTCTCTTATTTTATGCATTTTCTGTGTTTATATTTATGCAATATTTTATGTGTTCCATTGATCTGTAATATATAATTTTCTAATAGTTTTCATTTACATGTATAGTACCATGTCCTAGCTCTATTTCAGTTTTCATCGCTATCTCACTGTTGTCGCATGCATGAAACTATTTTTCACAAACGGTCATCAATTTAGTGAATCTCTTTATCCACACACATGTTGATCTGTTTGATAAAACTTTGGTTCATGTTTGCATGCATTATCAATCACTTCTGCTATCACTTAGTGTCACCATGCAGTCACTGTCATATTTTCTTTCAGTTTCTAATGGCTTGAGGGGGCCTGACCCAGGTTCAACATTATTTAGCCAAACAAACCCCTACACTACTGGCCCTTTCAGCATCATCCCACGGAGCATGGACTGAAGTCTTACCCGAAGCAGTAGGGGGGATGCTGGAACTAAGTTTCTACACCCTTGAGATGGTTGTGATGTCGTTTGATATCTTTTATCGCTTCCTTCACATAGGTGATATCGCGTCTAGGGATTGTAAGACAAAATCTTTGTTCTGGCTTTCAATACCTTCACAAAAGTGCATTATCAACCTTTGCATAGCTCTAACTTGTAGCTCAGGTACTTTCGTGCTACTATAGCAGCCTGTCGTGTAGGTTTCTCAATTATCCTAAGTGATTTGCTTATCTTGTCAAATACTTAAAGTTCTCACCGCATAAGTAGATATTCATGATTGCGTTTAATTATTCCATGTAATTGCATTCATTCACACATCATATAAGCATAATAAAGGAAATTCATTCACAACATATCCAAACCTATTAACAGAACAAATACACAGAAACTGCAGGGTTTCATGCACTCAGCTGTAGACTTCTACGCTAGGCCTCTGTGCACTTAGCTGCAGAGCCTCTACCTATGCTACAACCTAAGACTTAGACTTCTTTCTCTAAAGTTATGACTCTCTTCCTTGTTCCATTGATTGATTGATGCTTCTAACTACCTAGAGCTTAGCTCTTTTTATACAATCCCATGGTCCTCGGACCATGGGTAGATCTCTTACAACTGAACTTACTTTACAAAAATAAGGGTAGACTACCCTTTGTGACACATAATACCTTTTCATTTTGCGACCAAAAAATGTGGAGTCTTTACAATAATATTACAAAAACATGGGTTTTAGCCCCAAAACTGCCCTTGGGGGATCTCACTCCCAACATGCCCTCCACACAAACATTGTGACTCACCCTCAAGTCACTCGGTAGGTACAGAGATCTTTGCATGAAGCTCGTCCAACTTAACCTTGATGACTACAACTTTCGTTGTTCACTGAGCTGTTGCCTACTTCGCATCTTTGACTGTCTTCTGAGTTACTACTCCTGTGCTGTCGGCTTGAAGCTGTTGTTGTGTCACTTGTAGAGTTGCAAGCTTGCCTTCAATGTTTCTTATAACTGCATAAGCTTTCTCCAACTAGGGCTTCAGTCACACCTTCAGCATTACTTCTTTGTGCAGCGCTGCATCCACCTGTTCCTTCAGCTGCTTGGCTAACCTATGTGTTAGTGCGACGGTTCACATTGTGCCCTTAGCTTCATCATAGCGGTGTTGGGGTTTTCACACTTCCATCTTGAGCCTCTGGATGTTTGGGTCCTCTTGCAAGCCAGTCAAGACCTCAAATGATTGTTCAAACAATTGTGTGCAGTCTACTACGACACTCTCCACTACTGCGACTGCTTCTATTACAACAACCAACTGTTGTTCCTTTACCTCCAGTGGTGTCGAAGGCTGATCCCTTAATTAGAGCTCTATAATCTACAAGTTCAACTCCAAATCAACCCATGCCATATCTGTTCGAGTGTGGCACACCCCTGTGGCCAATTTGTAGATGTGGACCTTGACTGGTTCCTCCTCTGGAATGGCCAATTCTGGGACCATTCTGCAGGCCTCTTACATGACCTTTGTGATATTTTGTCTCTGGCTGGTCGCCTTAGCCTTGGCAGTAATGGAAGCATTCCTTTATAAGGCCATATTCTCATTATTTATTCTCTTCTCCCTAATCACTTGGAGGGCATGGTGCTCACGGGCCCTCAGCTCTGCAATTACTCCATCTTGCAAAGAGTGGAGTGCTTCATACGGGAGTGCTGCCAGGTTAAATCCTACTCCCTTAAAAGCATTGACTATGGGCTTGTCAGCGTCATTCTTTGTTGTCAATTCTCCATCTAGCAGCAGTAGCACACTAGAATTCTTCATGCACAGCATATCAACAGCCTCTGATGTGCCAATAGCTGAGTTGGTAGACATCGCACGAACTTGTGATGTGTAGGCCTGTAACTCCTGCAGTCCCATCTAGATGGCCCCTAGGTTGATATGTTGCTTCTTTTCAAATTGTTGCAAGGCCTCTGTGGTGACATCTCTGACTGTGTCACCGATGTCATATAGGTCTCCCTTCAATAGTGTGATGGGGTCCAGTGAGGTCTTGGTCGCCTTGGACTTCTTTTTGGACCCTCCCTTTTCTAGCTTTCCCGGGTGCTTGATACGACTAGAAATCTCTCGAGGGTCTGCGCCATGCTGCTCTATGTCCTCTTCTTCAGTTACAGGTGATGGCAACTGTGTGCCTTTGTCAGAGCCCCGCTCTATGCCTCTTGTTTGTTTTCCTGCCTCCTTTCTTGTCTGCTCTGCCTTGGCCTTCTGAGCGACCTCCTTCTTCCTCTTCTTGACTAGCTATGCCATCTTTAGCTTGGCCTCATCCTTCTTATTTTGTGTGGTGGAATTGCTTCCATGTGCCACTAAGTCTGTGGAGGTGTGCCACTCGGCTAGCCATTTATCATACACCGCATCGATGGCATCGTCTGTGGCTAGGTACGATAAATTATACCACTTTTGCATAGGGTCCTTCCATGCCCTTATTGAGATGCGATGGAGGTCTACTTTGAATTCAGAATAGCTCTACAGGTTAGCATATACAATGGGCGAAAATCATGGCTTGCGATTGATAACCATCCAAATGTTCATTTCCATCAATATCCAAAAGATCTTGTTGTCCCGCACATGGTTCATGTCCTTGGTCGCCTAGAGCGAAGCGTACTTCGCTACTTTAGGGAGGTCCGATGCAACCAAGTGGAATCGGATTTTTTCTGGAAGATCCCATGCTATAAGCAGAATTGAGAGTAAGAGCCACAGGTAGTGGAAGATATTTCTTTGCTCCTGCACTTCGTAGCAGTTGGCTAGGAAGTCGCCCTGAAGGTAATACAACCAGTTAAATTGGACTCCTTTTGCGCACTGATGTGCGAACGCGACAACAGACGCCATCACCTCGTCAGTGTGGCACTTTTGCATCACCTTTCGTACAAGGATCTACATTGCCACCTTTACAGCAAGGTCATAGATGCTGGAGATTTGGTAACTGTGCAACTTCTTCACCAATTTAAACTTCTCTTTCATTGACTCTGTGAGTTCCAGCTTGCCACCCTTTCCACCAAAAATCATCGCTTGATTTTCACTTGTATATGATAGGCGTGTGATGTAGTGAATCAAAATATCGGTGATGGGTATTGGCTCCTCAAGCCATAGACACCCACCATGCAGCAAGCACAACAGCTGCTTGATGACTAAAACCATCACAGGGGTGTGGTTATAATGCGACACCCAGAGTAGGTTGAGTAATCTTTCCTTCTATACTCCTCTAAGCCACTTCTATAGCTCTAGTGCAGTCATTCCCATTTGCGTGTCTATGACGCGACACATCAACTATTAAGTCGCCAGGTGCAGGAACTTTTCATGGTCTGCCAAGTCCCAGTCTTCAATCTTCAAAATCGGCACCTGTGCCAAATGTGGACCATCAAAAGTGATCTCATCCGGTAGCAATGGGGTTTGCAGGGGAGTCTTACTTTCATCAATGTCCTTGGGGACGTTGGACTTAGGCTTGTGGGGAGGGACATACTTCGAAAACCATGTAATAGGGTTTCCACCCTAGGCTTCAACCTCATCTATTTCCACTCCCACATCTTCATCGTCCATGGGGATGTCTTCGATATCCTCCTCTTTTGGGTTGAGGTTTATAGCCTTGCCTTTATCCTAGGCAGTGGGCTTGGTTGGTTTTCATCTCGACGATGCATGCACCGGGATGGCAAGCCGCTTTCCCTTCTTACCTTTTGATGTTTCCTTGGTTGGTGTTGGCTTTGGTCTCGAAATTCTCAGATATTTAGGGACCTTTGCTAGTACTTTGGCTACTTTTGGGGCAACTAATTCGGTTTGTTTCTACATCTCTTGTGCCCGCTCTTCTACCACTTGCTATGTATTCATAACTTATAGGGGTGATGACATAACACTCTCTATCAGTACTCACAATGTCTCAGACAAGTTCACAAATGCAGGGGTCTATTTGAGAGCTGCAAAAAACTCTAGGTCCATAGGCATGTGAGAGCTCAAAAACTGAATACTAATAATGCCAAGTGTTTCTTGTTGGATAGTCACTTGTAATTTATAGGGAAATTTGAACTCAAATCTGACTGTTCCCCCCAGAATCGGTTCATTAATGCTGGATTGGCGGCAAATTTTCAAGGATCTAAGCCATAAATTTCATCTTAAATGTAGGATGCCCTCTCCATTTGGCATCAATTTTGTCATCTTTTCTTGAATAGTGACCTTAACGGTCACTTTCCAGCTGACCTGCGCAATTTCTCCCTAGGTAGTGCAGCTTCCTCTGCACTATCACAGACCCAGTGACTCGTCCTTGCTTCACACGATCTTCCAATCATGTAGTTCCCAACCTGGGTAATGTAGTTTACAGTCCCATGCCTCCTTTTATCTACCTGGAGTGCTAAGACTATGCTACTTTCATTTAGTCACCTGGCCGAACCGCCGGTGTATGGCTTCAAGCGACTGCCATTCACCTTTCCTGGGAAGGGTTCTCCATTTAACTTGACTAGTTGTACTACTATTCCATCGGTAATCCCCTTAATAACATAAGGCCATAACTAGTGCATCCTGAATTTTCCTGGAAATTTATCAAACTTACTATTATACAACAAAACCAAATCATTTACCTTAAATGTGCGCAGCTTGATGTGTTGATCATGCCATGCCTTTTCTCACTGCTTTTGGACCTGCGGTGAAATCTAGTCGAAAATCTTTCTTCTTTGATCTCATCCAGTTGTGTGAGCCTCTCTTCTAGGTCTTCGTGATCCATCATACCTATAAGCACGGGTATGCCTAGACTAAGCACGATGTGTTCCATAGAAATTACGAATTCCACACCATAGACAAGCCTAAAAGGGGTTTGTCCTGTCAACTTCTTGCATGTCGTTTGATAATCCCACAATACTGCAGGTATGCATAGGTCCCAATCACTTTGAGCATTACAAACCTTGGTCAGTGTGATATCAAGCACTTCGTTGAATGCCTCCACTGTCCCGTTAGCCTGCAAGTGATAAGTTGTGCTCTTCTGGTGATATACCTAAAATTCGTTCGTTAGTGCACTGATCATCTCATTCAGGAAATGTATACCATGCTCATTCATCAATATCCTTGGGAATCCAAATGACATCAGTACATGCTCAAATAGGAACTTCATGGTCATCGCGCCTATGCAATCCTTCAGTAGCCACGCTTCTGCCCAACGAGTTAAATAGTCCATCATAGTGGTACCTCACTCTTGTCTTCCCTTGTGGTTGAATGGGTCCTACAAAATGTATTTCCCACTTCTCAAAGGGTTGCAATGTCATTTGTCAATTCAAAGGCATTTCATCCCTCTACAATGGCCTGCCTATTCTTTGACATATATCACATGCCTTACAATATGCCTCTGAATCCTAAAGAAGGGTTGGCCACCACAACCCTACACATAGAATCTTCTATGCAGTTGCTCTCCCTGCATAGTGTCCTCCTGTGGTGCCCCCATGAGCATCCGTGAGGGTGCGAATTCGTTCGAACTCAATTACATACCATCATAATATCTTATCACTCTCCATCTTGTATAGATGCCCAGCAATGACAGAGCAATCTGCTGCACACACCACTAATTCCTTCTTTTGCTAGATAGAGTATCCTTTTGGTGCAACTCCTATTGTTAGGAAGTCTATTATATCCTCGGAACGACCATCCATGACATGCATTGAAAATAGTTGCAAGTTAGGTCATCCTTCTTCCAAGTTAGTAGGTTCCTCCCCTGTTTCGATGCACGACAGATGGTTTGGTCCCACGTTCAATCATCCAAGCTTCACAATAACTTCAAAATCATACTCTTAGAACAATAAGAGCCATCTACATATTCGCTCCCCCACCACAGGCTTATTGACTAGGTACTTCAACGCGGAGTGATCTGTATACATCTTAAAATGGCCTCCTAGCGAGTAGTGTTGGTACTTCTGAAGTGCATACACCATAGCTAACCCGTCGCATTTAGTGGTAGAGTAGTTCTTCTATGCTTTTGATAATCTATGGCTTGCAAATGCTATAGGATGGTCCAAGCCTTCTCCGCCATCTTGCGTTAGTACTGCCCCCAGCGCTATAGATGACGCATTGACATGTACATGAAATTCTTTCTTCTAGTCTAAGAAGACTAGAATCAACATGATAACCATCTTTTCTTTGAATATATCCAAGCTTTTCTACAGTCATCGTTCTAGCAAAATGTGACATCCTTCCTCAACAATTTTTCCATCAGCGTAGTGATCTGGGCATAGATTTTGATAAACTTTTTGTAATATCTTGTATGTCCCAGAGTAGCACGTAACTGTTTCACACTCGTCGGAACTTCCAAGTTTAGTATCACCGTGATCTTCGTGGGGTCTACCATCAGTCCTTGTCTGCAAACCACATGCCCTGATAGGTTCCCAAAAGGAATGCAAAAGAAACACTTCTTGAGATTGAGCATGATCTGGTATCTTTGACAGGTATCGAGCATCAAGCAAAAGCTTTCTACGTGGTGCTTAACCAACCCAAATACATTGTAGTCATCAAAATATACCTTCAGCAACTTATGAATAAATTCCTTGAATTCCACAACAACCACACGTGAAAATGTTACAGGTGCATTCTTCAATCTAAATGGTATCATAGTGTATTGAAAACAACCCCACTCAGTTGCAAAGGTTGTCTTGCTCCTATCCTCTACTGCGATTTTGATTTGGTGGTACCCAGAGAACCCATCAACGAAGGGATATGATTCCTGGTCACCTACATTGTCCAACACTTCATCCGTGAATAGAGTCGGGAAAGGATCATGCACACAAGCATCATTCACTTTTATGAGGTCCACACATATCCTTATCTCATCCTTCTGCTTTTTCTCTTGCAACACCACTGGGCTTACCCAATCGAATTCTTCCATAGGCTCAATGATGCTTGTCACTAGCATTTTGTCTAGCTCTAAGAAAACCTTCTCCTTGTAATTCGGATTGAGGTGGTAAGGCCTCTACTTAACTCGCTTTGTGTCAGGCATTAACGTGATCTTCATCATTCCTAGGTCTCTGATTATTCCCTTCAGATCTGTAAATTTGGTAGGGAATAAGTCCTGGTATTTAGAGAGAAATTTTGTGACCTTATCCACCATCACATTTTCATAGTAGACTCCAATATTCGGGATTTTGGCTCCGCCTCCATACCAATGTTCACTTGTTTTGTTTTCACCGGCACGGTTATATCAAGGTTCTCAATCTGCGGTCCTTGAACCTTGTGGTGTCTTCTGTTTTTGGAATGTTGATCTTCCATAGAACCTCATTCTCATATTCAATAGTTACATTATAACATTCGAGAGCATGACTTAGCTGAGTAGCCCATTCAGGATGAATTAGGTCTAAAGGATCCTACAGTATCCTAAAGATGGTTGCTTTCACCTCTTGTAGCACTTCGTCAATACTATCAAACCCATTCTCAAAACTGAATGTCATCATGAATCCTTCACGCAAGATATCCCATTCACCTATCCCATAATAGAGCTTTGTTTCTATATACCAATTCATTAGGATAACATCCAGGGTATGACAGAACAATTGCACCCACTCAGGTTGGGGTTTTTCTCTATAAGCCTGCGTCCATTTGGCCAGATGCATGCGCGGATCATTTTTCCCATCGTACTTATCTGTTAGTTACATCTTAGGCTTCCCAAATCATGTTCTCATCATCTTCCTACATTCACGCCAATCATCAAAGCTTCCCTTGTGTGTACCCCACCATCTTGAGGGTGTAGTGCATAGTGCCCAGTCCAAGGCTTGGAAGCATCGGTTTTTTGGTACCTCCCTTTCAAATGCATCAAAAAATATATATACCTCATTTATACCATCATAAGTAGGTATATTTCTTATCTCTGATGACACATAGCGTAGTGACTGGGTCACCATGTTGCAATTCAGCGTAGTTACTTCATGTAACCGATTCTACCAGTATTCTATTTCTTCGTCAGAGTCTGAAGTGTAGGAACTCTCGCGATCCCACATGATATGTCCATCCATGGTACGATTCACCCAATATTGGTCTTGTGATGTTATCTTATAGATAAATTCTAGGTTGTCATCACTCCCATAATCACAGACAGGCTCAATATAGCACGATCCTTCAATAGGATCGAGGGGTATTATTACGCGCAATGTTTTATGCTCAAAGATCATCTTTTGCTTCTTGAGATTGATTACCCCATTCATATTAGTAGCCTAGTAAATTCCCAGGAGTGTAGGGTAGGGATTACTATCATCCACTATCTCTATTAGTTCAAAATCGGCCAATGCACTTGCTCCCTCAATATCCACAGTCACCCCCTGTAGTCGCTCCATGGGTATGATTTTCTGTTGATTCACCATCCTTAGCTGAATTGGAGATCATTGTAATGCAGGTCTCTGCATTCGTTCCCAAGTCTACTTTGGTAGGACATTCACATTTAAATTGAGGTCCAAAATTACTTGATCCATTTCATACTCTCCTATTTGTGCAGTTAGTCTCTTCTCCTGTGCTGTCCTTGTCTTATGCTTGCAAATATTTCATACTACGTGCGGCTCACCTGGTGTAGTTCCAGTGCAACTATTGATGATCTCTTGTAACCCTTTCATAGCCTTATTGTCATGCAGTAACTTCATACAGATTTCCAAGAAAGTTGTGAGCATAGACGGATCCATCTCGGGCTCAGGCTTGTCCTTGCTTCTTGAGGTGGAGGCCTTAGCAAAGCTCTTCTTAGCTTCCACGAAGGCTCCATGAGCATGCTTCAAATTGAACTCAATCTCTTTTGCTAGGCTTTGCGAATGCATGTACTATGTTCTGGCTATTTCCCCTTGTCATCTTCCATTGTGATTCCACTTCTGAGTACTATATTTATGTTTGGATCTCCCTTGCACGGCTCAAATCTCATCATATGCAGTTTCTAAGTCGGCGGAGGTGGTAGCGTCCCTTTATCATGTATCCTAGCTATCAATGTAGGACAATTTTCAGTTTCATGATAAAAAAACATGCAATATTTACATGACGGATGTGTTGGATTAGTGAAATCATGGGCATAGTATGCCAGTCCTCTGTAGTTGTAGAAAATCAATTGTCCTCGACTTCTACTAGGTCCTCCTCTACCTCGGCCAATCTGTGCCCTTGAAACCCTGTCTGCACCATCCTTGCATTCTAGTCAAGGGGCCATGTTTTAGCCTGAACCCTATAGGCAGGGGTTCTATCCATCATCAATTCATAGCTCCTGGAAGTATGCTCATCATGTCCTAATGACCTACAAAATTTGAAAAACAATTGTTGCAGTGCTTGTACATACTTCTGTGGCAAGAGACAATTATCGGTGGCATGTTTTCCAACTACGTGATAGATAGCGCACCATAATGCAGGCCCCATGCTAGGTCCTACTTGAGCTTCTAGCCTTAAAGGCATCGGTCCTCCTTCTGCAAGGTAATTTGTGAAGACCGGGCAATGGTCTTTATCATGACCTTGACTCTTGCATTTCAAGTACCACACCTCCTCGTGTATCTCTGGTCAAACTGTCTTGTCCTGCTTCAGACTTTGCATCTCAAGGCATAGATTCTTCAGCTGTGCATGAATCTGATGAACCTATATATTATTATCCTGCATTAGAGTCTCATGTAGTCTCATGGCAATCTTCAAGGCCTCTGCCTGAGTTGTTATCTTTTGTTGCGACAATGCACTTCTTAAGTGTGGCAGTAGCGAAGCCACAAACCACTCATGATATTGTCCATTTGTTAAATTCATGTTCACTTCAAGGATTGTACATTTCAACCTTTGATCTAGTTCCCAAGGCATCTTGCCTAGTTGCATCGCGAACTCTTTGAATCCCACAATCAACTGTGCCTCATATTTAGGCCTGCTAAATTCCCTATTTAGCGCTGCCTGGATGTCCACTACTTGAGCATTCGGGTTATCGTTAGAGTACTTAATATACTAAGTTAGTGCATGATCTTGCATAGCACTAACCAATGTTGCCTTCTTTATATGATCATATGAAACACCCTGAGCTTCCCATATAGCCCTCATAACGAACTAGAATTGGCTTGGGTCCTCATTTCCAAAACCTTTGAACAAAGGAAACTTCACTATGTTTTCCATATTGAAGCACATTGGAGGTGGAGGTGGTACCTGCAAAGTCGGAGGTGATGGTGGTGAAGTCGGAGGTGGTGTGGGCAGAGGTGGTATTCACGGGAATCCTTGTCTTATTAACTAAATAGCATTTTATGGAGAAACCTTTGCTATCCGTTCTTCGTCTCTTCGTGGAGGTGCAATCAAGGGGCTATACTTTGGACCCTTATTTCCTTCGTTCGTGTAATTTTTTTCTCTTTCGCGTAGTAATGAACATCAAGGTAGATGCATAACCTATTTTTCACACAACATCATTTTAATCCAAGTATTCAAATATTTTACGTACTTACCTCATGGTCCTTTGAAAAATCGTCTATCCACCTCGCTATAGCTGACTGAGGTGTCAAACATGAATTTAGTTACAAATCCTCCTATGACGTGATCAAGCCAATAATCAACATCACAGGCGATCTTATCCTTTGATGCTTCCAACCTTCGCACTAGCTCTGGGGTCCACACAATAGCATCGTCAAGTTTCCACCTTCCATGGTTATCTGATAGCTTCGTGGTCCACTCGTATAGCTCAATAGGGAAAGAGAAGAAAAATATTTCATGGATCTCTGTATACATGTATCGTTCCAACCAGTGTTATTTTGATAGTTTCGGGCTTCTATTCTCCTATGCTGCGAATTCGTGGATCTTTCTATCCAACCAGTCTCCAATATCTTTCTTAGTTGGATTCCAGTGATATGACATCACACATATCTTATGCATATTCCAGTCCCGGCAACAAAACCATTTGTTGGCTTGAGGGGGCATCACCTAGGTTCAACATTATTTAGCGAAACAAATACGTACACTACCAACCCTTTCATCATTAGCCCGCAGAGTGTGACTTGAAGTCTCACTCAGAGTAGTATGGGGGGATGTTGGAACCAAGTTTCTGCACCCTTGAGATGATTGTGATGTCGTTTGATCTCTTCTATCCCTACCTTCGTGTAGGTAATCTCGCTTCTAGGGCTTGTAAGACAAGCCCTCTATTCCGACTTTCAATACCTTTGTGAAAGTGCACGATTGACCTTCACGGGGCTCTAACCTGTAGCTCAAGTACTTTCACACTACTATAGCAGCATGCCATACAGATTCCTCAATTATCCTAAGTGATTTGCTTATCTTGTTAAATACTTAAAGTTGTCACCGCGTAAGCAGATATTCGTGATTGTGTTTAATTATTCTGTGTATTTGCATTCATTCGCGCTTCATATAAGCATAAGAAAGGAAATTCATACACAACATATCCAAACCTATTAACAAAAAAAATACATAGAAACTGCAGAATAACTCCTTATATTAATATCTTCCAAATATTATAGACTCTGTACACCCTGCACACATAGTTATAGAAGTCCACGCACCCAGCTGTGGGTTTCTACCCTAGGCCTCTGCACACTTAGCTGCAGAGTCTCTACCTACCCTACAACCCAAGACATAGACTTGTTGCTCTAAAGTTATGACTCTTTTCCTTGTTCCATTGATTAAATGATGCTTCTAACTACTTAGAGCTTAGCTCTTTTTATACAATCCCATGGTCTCCGGACCATGGATAGATCTCTTATAGCTGATCTTACTCTACAAAACTAAGGGAGGAATACCCTTTGTGACACATAATACCTTCACACTCCAAAACCCTAAAATGTGGAGTCTTTACAATAATATTACAAAAACATGGGCTTTTAGCCCCATAACTACCCTTGGGGGATCTTGCTCCCATCAGTTTCCCATTGGTGAGTCAGGCCAACCTTGGCCTAGACTCTGGCTTCATTGAGACAACATTGCACAATACGGGGAAGGAAGGCTCTATATTCCTCTCTAGAAATGCACGTTTTTTCCCAGCACTGTCCTCTAGGACTGTTTTGTGAATTTATGAGGGACAGTGACTACTGGCCCAGAAAATTGCGCAATGCAGTCCCTGAGCTTGCAGTCACTCCTACCTGGAATTGCACATTCCGGTTATCGAGAAATCTAGTGTCCATGTAGAGCTGCTAGTCCCACTAAGATAGGTAGCTATCTTAGAAACAAACATATTAAAGTTACTTTTGTTTTCCTTTACAAGAAGTAGATAGGAGAGGAGCAAAGAATACCAACCTCAATATTTCACTTGGTTCCCTACTTGTTCCTTCTCCTCTTTGACGGATCTTTGCCGCTCCTCCCTTGACCACTCCACTTCAAAGAGTACCTGTAAAGTCAAAGCAGCATAATACCTTCAAACTGTATAGATCTACAATCAATAACAATATAGGATCAGATATATATTGACCAAACAAATGCATATATTATCAAACATACAAGAATGTGGAGGAAAACTTGAATAGATTTATTGATATAAATATTAGAAGAGAGGATTACAACCCATTGATCTAACCTAGCATCATCCTCCCAGCATGAAATCCCTTCTTCACCTCATGAAAATCTTAGATCACCCAACACTATGATATTCCACCAGGAAACCAACAACAGTTCCTTACAAGATACAAGATTCCAGCCTCCAGATATCTGGGATGATGGATCCATATATAGATGATTGCAGGGGGGTGAGTCAGCTTTTGGGATTTTGATTGGTGTCTTCTCTCTGATTGTTCTTAATTCCACTTGGAGATTGATGATCTCTTACTCATCCCTAGGCGAATTTAGAGAGGCAAGTGTCACAGGAGAAGTTTCTGGAAGATTCCATGATCATTCACCTTGCAAACTATCTCTGCCATTTGTCTACTCTCGCCCATCACACCCTACAGAAGGGATTTTCAGTATGCATCGCACATTTTGCATGTGGCAGGTGAGATGCATCGCACCCTCTGCACTCAGGAGTCTGTATGGTCCAGTTTTGACCAGTTCTGAGTAGTTTTCTGTGGATAACTTCTAGGAGATGACGTAATCAGCTGACCTTGTTCCTTTAGGGTATAAAAAAACACTTTTAGGGACTTAGAAGCCCTTGGTTTATGGACATATATGATTGGGGTTGCAGTGCCCAAATATTTCTATAATAGTTGCGCCCTAAAGCATGAGGTCACAAATTTTTTATGTCGGGTGAAATTCTTTATCATGAGGATCCGAGGTTTTCTGAACTGGAAGGCGACCTGTAATAAGATACAATACAATACATTATCTTTATAACATTTTCATGTACATAGGATAGACAATCGTCTGTGTGGCAGACTGATGATTCTGATAGAGCCATCATCTTTTGATTCAGATGATCATCTGTGTAGCAATGATGTACATTTGATGTCTTTATTTTCCTAAATATATCACAACTCAGATGGATGAAACTAGATCTAGGGTCTTCAAACTTGTCCAATCTTCACCTGAAGTACAAGTTGATCCATGTGAAAAAAGTTTTGGAGTCGAACATGGAAAGACATCGCCTGATACCCAACCAATGATGTAAGCTGTTAACAGGCATGAGAGAAATCATTGATAATGATGATGACCATCAAGGTACTCTAGTAAAATTTGCGTGGTGTGAAAATGGGACTTGCCATCGAACACCATGCAAAATCTTTCGGTCGAAGGCCATTGACGTAAACCTGTCGCCGGAAGTGAGAAACTTGCCATTGAGGCATGCAAACTTCAAAGTACTGAAAGGGTTGTTCCTAAGTCAATTTCTTGGATAATGAGATGTCGTCGACAAGAAGTGAACCATCGTAGTAGGGCCTTAGTGAATCACACATCTACGACATGGAATGGAGAAAATGATTTTGTGGAGGTGAAAACGATTTGATGATACAGGGTTCAGGGTGGCGGTCATGAAAGAATGAAGGGTGAAGGTATTGCAGTAGATGAGACACAAGTTGGGTTGGTAAATTCTCTGATTGACTTCTCTTGAACATATCCGCAACACTAAAATGGATTGGTAGAATTAACCCCAAAGATGGATGGTACGACAGACCAATGGTAATATGACTGGTGAATGGAATAACCCAAACCGACTTAATCATGGTGATGGAGTGAAAGTGTCATGTTCAAGAGCGATTCACTACCAATAAAGTTCCTTCAAGTTTTCTTCCCAATTTTCCCCAGTCATTGCTCACAAGTACCTCTTTATTTTTATCAAGCTTGAGGAGGATAACATATTCTTGTTATATAATTTTGCCTTCGGGCAAACCCGTCACTATGTTTTAACGAGCCTAGCGACAATGAAACTTGTTCTTGTCTCTATGGACAAGTTTGTCACTATTGGTTTTAACGAGTTTAACAAAAAAGACAACTCGGTCCTTTTTCAATTTTAGAGAGTCTAAAGGGGGCAAAAAGGAAAATCGAGTAATCCTTTTTTGCCATATAATCCCTTAAGTCTGAAAAAGTATAAAATAATACGAAAGGGAAGAATTTTCGATAATTTTAACGAGCTGAACAAAACAAGCGCTCAATCTTTTTGTGTAATAATCTGTCAGGTCCAAAAATATTAAAATCTAGAGGAGGGATAGCACTTCTGATAGCTTTAACGAGCTGGAGAGGCCAATTTCTTGGCAATCTTTTCATATTTTACGAGTCAGATGAAAAGAGCTTAAAGGAGACTCGTTTTTGGGGAACGAGTGATATTTTCGTGTAGCTGCTGATTACAGGTAAGGTTTGGAATTTTCCAATCATGGCAGTGTCACAAGGATGGCTAATAGAATCACGCATCACAGATGTTCCTCAAAAGGGTAAACAATCAAATGGAGGCATATGATCGGCTAAAACAGACTGGAGGTGATGATGAGAACATGACCAAGGCTCAAAAGATGATGATAATGCATTCACAATGGTTATTTACCTGATATTGGTTCATTTTTTAATGAACTTAAACTCTGGGGGGAACATTTTCTCATTTCTTAGGTTTAATTTTTAATGAGCTTGAACTTCACATAAAAACTTCTCGTTCCAGTCGTATAATAAGAATGTCTTATAGATAGGTTGATTTTTTAGGGAGCTTGCACGATTCTAAATTTTGCTCCAGATCCTTTCTGTATGCAAGCTAGGAATGAAAAACTATTGTCGTAGGGGTTAACTAACTACTAAGGTTAGGTAGGAAAACTATTCCTTTACTTTGCCGGTGCCATTTGGCCCTTGCAAAGGTGAATGGTCGATCGGACCAATCACCTAACTTAAGCAGTTGAAGTCAGCAAAACTATGGGGTTAGCGTTACGTTGGTCGCTCTTCATTTTCATGCAAATCGGTTTGCATGCCCCCAGGTATAACAAAGTATAGTTTCCAAGTTACCCTTCAATTTGTAGACAAACCATTTGTTATATTGGGAAAGGCCTACCTTTTAACGGACAAAGTAGAGTTTCCAGGTTACCCTTCAATTTGTAGACAAAGCACTTGCTCTATCGGGAAAGGCATACCTTCTGACGGAGGTATATTATTCTAGTCTAATCCCATTTTCCTAAACAGACGGGTGTTTCAGACTAGTCATATTCCTACGCGGAAACCTACCTTATACCTAGGGTTTTCTTGTCGAAGCAGACCAGGGCGCATGCCCACTGGGTTTCATTCATGGCCACCGAATTACTCACACTCTTCAGGTGGACAGACTAGAGATTGATGAGACATTCCTTGCATGAAAAGACCAGTTAGGTATGGAATTTGACTATTAGCTATGTGTGAGCTGGGGAATGAAAGTTGTTCTATGAGCTGGACCACTCGGCCTTCATGCAGAAAACACATTACTCGAAAGAGTAAGGAGACAATGGCTCCCATGCTATAAATATAGTCACGCCCAAGGAGTGGATTATAATCTAAAGGTCCTTGGACTACCATTACATTCAGATACACGATTTTCCCTCTCAAAGTTATAGGAAAACTTGGAAGGATCCCTAACAGTGAACTAGTTCCTTTGTCGAAGCCTGTTAGATTTCGCATCTCAGGTAGAAGTGATAGAAAACCAAGCACTTTCTAAGTAGTTGAGGAAAGGATACTCACAGAAGGCCCTTCATCTATGATGGTACCGACCCTGACCATTCTGTAATCTTGTACAATGATTCAGAATGATACATTAGATGGTAAACGGGGTCTGCCTAGTAGATTCCAATCGAAGGAAATGACTAGGTTTCTTGGAGGTGGGACCGAACAAATGGCTGGATATGACCCTAAAAAACTTCCTTCCTACGGTAAAGGAATGGGTAGATTACCCCCATGTTCATCAGAGTCTATGTTTACGTAAAGATTTTGAACGGTGTCATTCTCATTCTCTTCGGTCACTGTATCATCTGAAGATGGACCTTCCAAAGACAAGACCGGGTCGACTGCCCCCTTGACCCTTTGACTTTCGTCTGGTGTGGATCTAGAGGGTTTATCCTCAATGATAGATGCTTCGATTGACCACAAAGTTGTGTTAGTTGGATTTTCAACTAGCGATGGGCTCAACAAGAGTTTCTTGTACCCAGGAGGAAGCTGTAGCGATGAAGCAGGATGGTTATCCAAGACTCTTTTAGCTTCATCCAGGAAGGGACAATGGTGGATGGCATGATTGCCTTCACACAATTTGCAAGGAAATTTACATTTTCCTATCTCTCCAAAGACTTTGTTTTCACTAGTTGATGGTGTACTCTCAACATGATCGTCAGATGTTGATGGCACTGGATTGTGCAAATGAGGAGACCAGGTATGCAAGGACAATCTTGATGCTAGTGGTCTCCCTTGCAAATGACACATGGAGATTTAGGTTTGGAAATGAAGTGTGTGGATTTTTGCTAGATGATGCATGGTTGCCCCTTTTTTCCTTTGGCTCCTTCTTCTTTTTCTCCTTCCCTTTGCTCTTCTTCTCAGTTACTTGGTTTTTAGCTTTACCAAGCGAAGAGGAAGGAGGGGCGGGAGAAACAAGTGAAGCAGAAGGTTGGGGGGTAACTCTAGTATCATCTAGTTGTTGATTTTATTACTCAGGAATCATGGTGTTTTGAATGATAGAGGTCGAGAAGAGCCATATTGGCAAGCCAATTGTCAGTCCTAAGAGGGACAATGTGGCCATATGAGGTGCACCAACATCTCCCCAAGAAGAGAAAGGACTAGGGTTTCCTCCAAGGGGAAATCCTTGGTTGGTGGACTCCATTTTTCTCAACCTAAGACAACGAGGGAACAATTACGTTATTCTGATTAAAATAAATTTTAGACACTTTAACACAACTTGATTTTTCAATTTTTAAGATTCGAGAAAAAGCTAAAGATGACTCTAGTTGCCTTCGATTTTTAATGAGCCTGAAGTGACAAGTGCTAAGATGGACCTTTTCTTTTAAGGAGTCTGAAAATGAATGAAAGAGACTACTCTAGAAATCTAGATAGAGGGATTACCAAACCAATCACAAAACTGCAGAATACTTTTTACGGTACGGCAGTCAATCTTCCTGAATGTTGTGTTCAATGCATTGCAATCGATAGGGTGGTAGACACGACTTCCTAAGGATAAAGGATATAGCCTATTGTGGTCTCCCAATATATACTCGACGGTACGTGGGAGCACATGTCCATATTGGCACTTGTCATCTCAAAGAGGACGAATCACCCAACCTACAACGAAAGCAATAGTTACTAGGCTTTACAACACTGGAACACGTCTCTAGCCTAGACTTCTAAATGTTGTGCGTTAGGTTCCAAAGCGTTTTTATGTTCATTGAATTTATTTTACAGTTGATCTTTCTTAAGAAGTTTGCCTTTCAGGTTCACTGCGTGATGTAGATATACAATTCCTAAAATGCAATCTAAGATGATAAACAATCATTTAATCTTCTTTTTGCAAGGAAAATCCTAGCTACTAAGGAAAGAGAAAAGAGAATCTTTCAACATAGAGCAGAGAGCACGCACTAGATGCACTATCCTAAATCAAAATCAGTAAGCGGTCTAAATGCAAATGCACATGCATGTATTTGTTTTCACTTTCTTAATGCACGAATGACAAAAAGAATGCTAAGTACAAAGCTGAATCATTTCAAGCGACAATACTAATGATTTTCTCTTCAAAAGACGAAAGGAATATAATGATGACACTTTGCAATTTTGAATTGAAAACTACTTTTGACACTTGAAAAACTATTGGTTCAAATCAAATACAACAGTAACAGTGTAATCGACCATCAAGAATAGTAGGATTCTTTTCTTTGACTGAAAACGACACTTGCGACACTTCCAAATCAGAAGAAGAAAGTTTGATTACACTACTTCTTTGTAAAGGAGAACTGTAAATGGTTAACAATACATAAAAACATTTACAATTCTTTATACTATGGAGGTTGAATCATGCAAAGGAAGGGAGTTTTCAAAGTAGTATACTGATCACAGATAGAAAAACTCCCGAATAAAGCTAAAGAGAGTGAACAAAAAACCAAAATTTGGAAGCATAAGTCTTATCTGATCATTGCACCTGTAACACAAGGAAAGAGTGATGCATCTCACATACTGTAGATGGGAGGTGCAATGCATCTAGATTCCCAAGAGGAGAAGGTGCGATGGTCTAGGGATGACACTTCAACTTGGTTCTTGGTCATAGTTTGTAGCTTAGTTCAGGGATTTAGGATGAACTAATGATAGTCAGTAAATGCAAATCATAGGGGCTGATCTAGTGAGGCTACTTGAGCCACCACTAGGGCAATTAGGATGTTTGAAAATCAGTTGTTCAATTTATAAAAAAAATTCAGAGATAGACTGAAGTAGCAATGATCTACTTTGCACTTGCATAGAAAATGCAGTTTGAAGGCTAGCTGGCTTGACTTCAGGCTCTATTTGTAAGTTTATAAAGCAAACAAATATAGACAAGAAAACAAGCTATTCTCTCCCCAGCGGAGTCTCCATTTTTTTATTAGGAAATATAGTGTCCATGCAGAGCTACTAGTCCCAGTAAGACAGATTGCTATCTTAGAAAAAAATAGATTAAAGTTACTTTTGTTTTCCTTTACGAGAAGTAGATAGGAGAGGAGCAAAGAATACCAACCTCAATCTTTCGCTTGGTTCCCTGCGTGTTCCTTCTCCTCTTTGATGGATCTTTTCTGCTCCTCCCTTGGCCACTCTACTTCAAAGAGTACCTGTAAAGTCAAAGTAGCATAATAGCTTCAAAGTGCAGAGATCTACAATCATAAACAATATAGGATCAGATATATATTGACCACACAAAGGCATATATTATCAAACATACAAGAATGTGGAGGAAAACTTGAATAGCTTTATTAATATAAAGATGAGAAGAGAGGACTACAACCCATTGATATAACCCAGCATCATCCTCCTAGCATGAAATCCTTTCTCCACCTCATGAAAAGCTTAGATCACCCAACACTATGATATTCCACTAGGAAACCAATATCACTTCCTTTCAAGATTTAAGATTCTAGCCTCTGGATCTTTGGGATGAGGGATCCATATATAGATGATTGCAGGGGGTGAGTTAGCTTCTAGGATTTTGATTAGTGTCTTCTCTCTGATAGTTCTTGATTCAAATTGGAGATTGATGATCTCTTACTCATCCCTAGGCGAATTTAGAGAGGCAAATGTCACAGGAGAAGTTTCTGGAAGATTCCATGATCATCCACCTTGTAAACTGTCTCTACCATTTGTCTACTCTCACCCATCTCACTCTACAAAAGGGATTTTTAGTATGCATCACACTTTTTGAATGTGGTAGGTGAGATGCATCGCGCCCTCTGCACTGAGTAGTCTGTATGGTCTAGTTTTGACCAGTACTGAGTAGTTTTCTGTGGAGAACTTCTGGGAGATGATGTAATTAGCTGACCTTGTTCCTTTAGGGTATGAAAAAATACTTTTATGGACTCAGAAGCCCTTGGTTTATGGAAATATATGATTGGGGTTGCAGTGCCCAAATATGTCTATACAAATTCCGCAATCCCAACAGCCAACAACCAGTCTGGATTGTGCATTTCACAAGTCCAGTAGCTAGGTTTGCCTCCCAAATGGCCCAGACTACCTTTTTCATAGTTCTGGCAGTTAGTCATCCAACCTCCCATAAGAAATTGCACAATCTCGCCCATTTGTTTCCCAGGTATGTGGTGTGTCATTCCCCGAATTTTCTTTGGTTTTCTCTGGCAGATTTCTCACCATGCATGTTGCTTGTCTGCATATCTTTAAGGTGGTCATCGATCTCAATGGATTCCATGTGAACAAGATCATAAGAAATTGATGGAAATGCATCTGGAGCAACAGTTGAGCGAGTGTCCTCTAGTCTATCGATTTATGAAGATACAAAGTTGTATCTAGACAAGGACACCAAATTGAAGTGGCAAGAGGTCAATGAAACATTTGTAGGCACTTTCGGGGAAGGCCTAGAAGACCATTAGGTGTACATGAACATTCATAAGTCTGGCTTGTATCGGATTTCATGTAGATATCTCGCATTCCCATGCATGACATGATACACTGGATCACCTCTCACACTAATCCCAAGACAATGGCCTTGAGCAGTGTTAGTGGGAGGAAGTTCGCAACCTTCCAGGCATGAGATTATGATGAGATGTATCAAATTTCATAGCTCATGACTATCATGAAGACTCCATTCAGCTTACCCAACAACAGTGCTAACTCTAGAGACATTTTGAATAATTGGGTAAAGGAGCTAGCTCGATTCAGGTTGACACCCATCCAAATCTACAAAAGAAATATACTGAGTAAGGTGTACCAATACTTGGTCATATTTTCATGTCAAATCTATGGCCAAGCAAGCACAAAAACCTTCCCACATATTTGGGTGGTTGCACTAGACCAATTGGCTAGAGAAGGAAAACCATGTAACTGGTTTGGCATATTAGCTCATCAACTGAAGGAATAGGTAGTGAAGACTCGACAGTCACCTGGAGGTATGCATGGAAAGATTTACATGTCTACCTACATCTTAGATGCAGTCTATGCCCAACAAGAGTTCTCGGGCTCGGAGTGGGCATGGTCACTAGCGGAGACTACTGTGAACATGTATTTCAACTTGTTGTCTAAATGCAGCTTCAAAGGAGTAATCACACGACTATTCAATCATATTTTCACTGCTGTGTACAAGATGATATTTGAATATGATCCACCTTGCATGTCAAAGGAAGTAATGGAGGATTGATAGGCATTGCAGATTGGTATGCCTCACTGTCCAACACTTTCATCCAAATGTTCAGTGTGGAGAAGCCTCCACATGTTCTTCTGAATTTTTCCTTGGATGTACTTGTCATGTAGGAAGTAGCATACCACATCTTGGTGGGATTAACAACTAGACTGCATCAGAAGAAGAAGGCACATTGGCCCTCTCTTCCATTGTGGATTCTGTTATATGAGACCTGAAGTATCAAGCAAGTGGATGTCGAAGCAGAACTAATGAAGAAGTACCCATTTGACCTTTGAAGCTACAATCTGTATGACCCACATTGCATTATGAAAGATCACTGCACGAGATTTCAGTTCAATGGGATCCAAGGGGCATGTCATTGGGCCGAGGAGGAGCTATGGAGATGTTGCTACAGTGTGTCCAGACCCAATAAACTAGTTGGCTTCATTGTGAAGTGGTTATCGAAGTAACATGAAACAACATCATTAAGAGCACCAATAGTAACAGTAGCAGTAATGGCAGCAAAGGAATGCATACCACTTGATGACAAAGGTAAGAGGAAAATTTTCAATTGCATGGTGGAGGAGAAAAGCTGCAATTTTTGAGTAGATCCACTTGTAGATAAAGAAGCTATGGCTATAGAGGTAAAGAGGTAGCAGCGCGACAAGCGAATCGTGCAAAGGCAAAGGGATAAGAAAATAATGGAAGAAGCATATAAGGAGCTGCATGAGCTGAGGGAGCAACTTTGAAAGGAACAAGAGTTGTGCAAAAAGAGAGGGAAGTGCAACAACAACAGATAGAGAAGGGGGCGCAACATGTGAAAATAGACGAAGCAGTGCCCGTACCAGTAGTTGATTCATCTAAACAACTGGCATTAGGCGAATAGGGTGAAAAATCATAGGGGCAAGTATTTTCTCATGAGATAGAACCAAAACTTCAACAGTTGGATGTAGACAAGGAGCAGCAGGAGTTGGAATAGGAGACTGACCTCATGCCTTATCACAAAGAGGTCGACTCACCCACTTCAATGCATCCAAATGATGAGAAAGTCTCGAATGACTAAGGAGGCACTGGTATCCTTGATGATTAGTTAAAAGAAGAGATGCACAACTTCTCGTTTGATGAATCCCAACATAGAGTTGTGCAACCTCGCAGAGTGCCAACTATGAAGGATCATCTGTCTCCTACGTAAGTTGAGGAATGACTAATCGTGTCTGATGTGTGCAAACATCTAGCTGCCTTGGCCGATGCAACTAGAGTGTATTTTGAAACCACTAGCTCAAGTGTTCGCTTCCTAATCACTGAGAATAAGTGAATGGAAAAGAAACTACAAACAACCAAGAAAGTAGGAGACTTGGTGACAATGTTCATCTGAGCTGAACTGAAGAAGGCAATACTAGATGAAGTATTGTCCCTTGACATAGTTATGCCAGCATTGTAATCCAAGTTTGGTACCGTACATAAGGTAGTTGTCCATCTCAACGATTAGTAGCAGCGATGTGCTAGAAGAGCACATATCTTGACGAACTTTCATGTTGCTATTGAAGACATGAAAACATGGACGATGAAGTACAAGGGAGGCCCACTTCACTTGCCTAAGATGATGAGGGCCAGTGTGGTTGATTTGAAGGCACATATCTGGAGTCAGATCCAAAATTATGAAGATCTCCCATAGTTCATCACTAGCATATAGAATTCCCATGCACGAGTATTCAAGAGTATAGATATTGTGGTGCACACACATGTGATACCATCACATTGGACTCTCACCCAGGCGAAGATGAAGAAACAGGTCTGAATCGAGCTTGACTTGTACTTTGATGAGTTGATGCTTATTTCCACTAGCCTAGACTTTCCTCCCAGTGAAGAAATCATGCACAAGTATGTTGTTAGTATAGCCACATTGAAGATAATGATGCGCATGCTTTTATACGAGTTGGACAGAGGAGCTTGAGAAGCATACCCATATGCTGTGTAGGCAAGAGTCATGTTTCAGACAGATGTCACCGCAAAACACACAAACACCATCAAGCACTATAGATCTTGGCATCAATATGTTACTGTTGATCAACATGAGGATGTTGAGGAGTTGGACTTCCATGGTTGTCTAAGTCAGAGTGATGTCTAGCTCAACTTGCTCAAGCCATTTTGTTCACATGGGTACATGTGTATTGTAATGTTAAGTCATGTTAAGTGTAAGTCAAGTGTTGATAGTTGGATGTAACTGTCATAGAGTAGGTGAAGAGTCATGAGGGTAGTTGAATGGTCACAAAGGGGAATGTCAAGGGCCACCCCACCCTTTGCTATAAATAGTCCATCATAACTCATTGTATAGGCTTTCCTTAAGCCAAGCTTCCGATAAGACTATCTTGGAGAGAGCTTGGATAGTATTGTAACGTGCCTTGGCTTCTCCACTGCAGGGAGCTAGTACGTCATTTTGGAGGAGTAGGTAGATGTGGCTATAACCTTCCACTATTGGGGCTTGTGGGTGTACATGGATGTATTGCATGACTAGAACTTGCATTCATCTGTTGTGTTGTATCTCAACTATCTCGTTTACTTTAAATGACATATGTATTTTCTTTCTTACGCATGGATGTATGGAATGTTCTGTATGGTCATGTATGAATCTTTATGAAATGTGTTGATTGGTGTGACCATCACTTGGGATTGCCAGCTGACTTGCTTTCCAACTTGTGACTCATCTACACTCGTGTGTTCCCTTTCCATCTGAGTACTGCTATAGGTTGCCAAGAAGTGCACTCATCTCAACCCACATGTGTTAGAACCTCTCATACACCTTCCTTGACTCACTGCAGTGGTCACACACCTTGCTACTAAATCTTACTTGCCTCTGTGTGAAATCGTAGTCAAGGAATTGCTATATGACCCACTGCTAGGACTCCTACACCAAACAGTCTGAGGTCTAATTTTGACTTCTTACCAGAGAGATCCCGTTGACATGTTGGTGGGTCCAACACCGTCAACACTGAGATAGTCAACAAATGTTTGGAAGGATATCTTTGTTTCTTTGTATCTAATAAACAGACACAATGGATTAGTGGTTTCCTCTGGCTGAATGGTGGTATAACACTTCCTTCCATAATGGAAAAAAAGTTACCCCATTTATGGCACTTTATGGATATCATCCACCATCCATGACATCATCTTTACAATAGAATTCTAAGGTTCAATTAGTGGAAGATCACATCGAGCCTCAATAGCAAGTTGTCAAACTATTAAAGGATATCCTCACTTTGGCATAGATTAGAATGAAGCAACAGGAAGATCAACATCACAGTGAAAGAAGTTTTGATGTAGGTGGTTGGGTGTTTCTACAACTACAACCATACAAACAAATGTCTCTGAAGCAAGCTAGGAAGGATTATAAATTATCACCAAAGTATTATGGTTCATATAAGGTGTTACAAAACATTGGTACTATGGTATACAAATTGGAGCTTCTTTCATCTTCCCGAGTGTACCCAGTTTTCCATGTTTCATGCTTAAAGAAGGTTATAGGTGAGAAGATCCTAGTTCAAACAATATTTCCAAAACTTGAAGAGGAAGGAAAATTCATATTGGAACTAGAAGCAGTGACAAAAACAAGAAATTGACAACTATGAAATCGATCAATTTTAGTGTATATTATCATATGGAAGAACTTACCCACTGAAGATTCCACATGGGAGGATGATAATTTTATACAGAAGGATCCAGAATTACTCAAGCATTGAGGACAACACTTTTTGAAGGAGAGGGGAATGTTAGGTCCCTATACTACTAGTGTAATCCCTTATTGTTATTAGTGCAACCCCCTTATTATATTATTCTTCCCATATAGTCCCCATGTTGCTATTATTATGCCCCATAGAACCCCACTATTGTTATTGTTGTGCCCTTACAATATTATTGTTATGTGGGCTTTGATTGTATTGGGACCCCTTAGACTCATATATAGAAAGGAGGTTTTGTCATTTGTATCATCCAAGATTTTTTCACTTGTGTAATGTAAAGGAGGTTTCCCCCTCGAAGAGGCTGATTTTGAAGTCGTTGATCTCTCTTTTCTATATTTTTGTGAGCTAGTTTCATAACAATGCATCTTGTTAGATTTGCACACTCTTTTCAATCACATGAAAACAAGGAAAATGAGGTACAAAGGAGTCCCATTGCACTTGCCAAAGATGATGAATCCAAAGGCGGTAGAGTTGAAGGCACACATCTAGAGTTAGATCTAGAACTATGAGGAATTCTCGCAGTTCATCACTAGTTTGAATGCTTCACATGCATGGGTGTTCAAGAGCATGGATGTCATTGTGCACACACAAGCAATCCCATCCATTGACACACTCACCAAGGCGAAGTCAAAGAACCATGTTCGAATTTAGTTGGACATGTACTTTTATCAGTTGATGTGCATAGCCACCAACACAGAATTTGAGATCAACGCAGACATTATGCATCAATATGTTGTTGGTTCAACCGCGCTCAATATTATGATGCAAATGTTATTATATGACTTGGATAGAGGTGTCAAATCAGTGTACTTGGATGCAATGGAGGCAATAGTTTTCTTCTAGAAGGATGTCATCATAAAGCACACGGACACCATAACAGACTACCAAGCTGGGCATTAATTTGCCATCGTTGATAATCATGATGATGTCAAAGATTTAGTCTTCCCATAGCTTTCCAAGTCTTAGTTATGTCTTGATGGCTTACTCAACCTATTTTTGTCTCACATGCGTACATGTGCAAATTATAATGTAAACATGTTGTAAAAATGAAAGTCAAAGTGTCAATAGTAGAATGTAACAATCATGTAGTATTGTAGAGTCATGAGGGTAGATGAGGAGTCACAAAGGGGAATGTCAAGGGTCAACCCACCCTTCGCTATTTATAGAACATCATAACTCATTGTACAAGCTTTTGGGAGGCAAGCTTCCTATAGGTGTAACTTATAGAAATATTGGAGTGTATTGTAACAAGCCTTGGCTTCTCCATAGTACAGAGCTAGTACATCTCTTTGGACGAGCAGGTGGCAGTGACTGTAATGTTCCACTATCAGGTCTAGTGTAGTTCTTGGTTGTATGTCTTATTGGATCTTTCACTTTCTTAATATAACAGAGCCAACACATTTCATGCATATGTTGTTATTGTAGTTCGACCATCTTGGTTACTCTAATGATATATGTAGTTGTTATTTACGCATGTATGTATGGACTATTCTGTATGTGTTTGTATGAATCTTATCAAAATGTGTTCTTGATATAATCCATCACTTTGGATCATTGACTATCATGCTTTCCATCTCGCGATGTTTTATTTCTTGTGTGTTCCCATTCAAGTTGTGTGTTATCATAGGTTCCTAAGGGGTGCACTCACTCCCCCTTCCATTTGTTAGAGCTTTTCATGCACCTTCCTTGACTTGCTGCAAGGTCATGCCCCTGCTAGCAACAAGGATATCTTACTTACCTCTGTTCGCAACCGTGGTCAAACCGATATTGTACTACCCACTGCTGGGATGCCTACACTGAACGGTCTCAGGTCTAGCTGAGACTTCTTATCGAGGAGATCCTTTGACATGTTGGTAGGTCCATTACCATCAAAAAAATGATAAATAACATTGAAACAAGGTTACTAATTAAAACACTTGAACAAGGAATTTATCTGATCCCTACTATCCATTACAAGCATTTCATCAAACATATCAAAAATATGTAATCTACAGGTTACAACAACATATTTGAGCATAGGGGTCTCATATTTATATGATAATTTTCAAATATGATTGATATATCCTCACAATAGATGCATTTCTATCTGTTAGATCATTCATTCATTAACATTTCACATGCTAACCAAAACATGATGAGAGAAATACATCATAATTGTCATAAAAAATGCTTATAACCAACAAATAACTAGAGATGTATCTATGAAGAACAACCATTAAAGCAACATAATGTCAAGCACATTTAATCACAAAATACCAAAGGAAAATGAGCTCTTGTTAACATATGAAAATCCAAATAGGTTAGGGACTTCCATGTACCGCTCAACCATATATTGTGCATAACCAAATATGTCTTTATGAATCAACCTCCTGCCATATTCCAAGAATGAATGTGGGATATCATGAAACAAATAAAAAAAGCCAAAACATGGCTTCCAAATGTCAAACCACCTCAACCCTCAAACAATGATTCCACCTCATGGTCGAACATCACTAGATTGGTCTCCACTCAAGCTTTCCAGAGCTCCAAAGCATTTGTTCCAACCAAAGCTTCTAGGACTAGTAAATCAACCCATAATTGTTGTCGGGCTCTAAAGAATTTGTCCAACTAAGGCTTCTAGGACTAGTAACTCAACCCATCAAGGGACCCAAAGAATTTGTCCAACCAAGAATTCCAAGGCTAGTAACTCAACCCGAGTTGTTATAGGGATTCCATAGCATTTTTCCAACCAAGGCTCTAGGAATGAATATTTCAACCCACAACCAAAGGAACATGAACACCAACCAAAAAAAAATATAAAAACTACAACACCATGGCTATATAGGAAATTGTGAGGATATGGAAAACCACTGTTAATCTAGGAAATCCTCTAATCCAATGACAATTGACAAATCATAACCAAGAAACCACATGCATATTCTGTGCATGCCAAAACTAGTAAGCAAATCATACATGCAACTCAGTACCTACAAGGAAAAACCATTGTAGTTGCTGGTCCCGATGTCATATTGTACTTTCCTTCTCTTAGTTTTCTTTATTTATCCAAATCCCAAGTATGCCACACTCCTCCAAGAGTGCTCCAATAAAACTCTAAGTATCCAAGAGTATGAGAGAAAGAGTAGAAAATGAGAGCTCCAGAACTCAACTGACGAAAAGATACAAACTAATCCTCAGAAGCCTTTTTATTATTGAAGCCTCTATTTTCTTCATTTTAGATAATTTTTCCTTCATTTTCCTCCTCACATGCAACATGTGACCTTTTCACCTCCCTTTTCTCCTATCTTCCATTATTTTCATAAATAAACTGACAATAAATGTCTCATGCCTTTCCAAAGCCTTTGCCATTACTTTTTCCAATTTTCATAGCCATTAATTAATCACAAGTGATCCCCATCACTATGTTGTTTTTCCCAACATTCAACTTGGAATACATATCCCATGAACTTGGTTATGATTTTTCCTTTATTAACTTTATTACATGGATTTTTTACTAGGGTTGTTACAAGTAGTAGCAAAGATGAAGGATTGAAGAACTAGTTTACTTGATGATTGAAGCATACAATGGCATTGAGCCTATTCCATGATTAATTAATATTGTTTTTGATCTATGACCATCTTCATATTTCCTATTAGTGAGTAGAAATACACTAAATCTATGTATAACTCACTCTTTTGTAATAAATTTCTTTCTTAAGAAAAACCCATAGAAACCGGTTTGCCCAGTTGGATTTATAGTGTGAAAACATTCTATATTGTCTTATGGTATTAATAGTTTTGTATACACGATGTGTTTTTGGTTTTGTTTCATTCATGCATTCTAGTTTGAATGGTTTTTTGACAATATTTTTGGTTCACTATTTAACCATATTCCACAACCAATTTGGCAATTACTTCTTATTGGGTGTTCACGATTTTGTGGTGGATTTGAATGAGCATGAAACATTTCAATGATTTCTAATACTATACACTAGAACATTGTTGCATCCATCCATTGGTCACTTATTGATCATTGTATTATAGCTATGACATTGCCAAATATCTTATATTTGATGCGAGGAGAGATCTTGTAACTTGGGAAAATATTTGGAGAGCCTTTGTTAAACATAGCTATGTATACCAAAGTAAGCATCCTAGTGAACCAAATATGAAACTAAGCCATTATTATTATTATTATTATTTTTTATTAGTAATATAAATCAATTTTGTTTTTCCAAATATCTATGTTGATGAAATGAATAGGCCATAGGCATATGATTTATAGATCAAGAGGTATCAAAGTAGGCTTATCAAATACCTTAAATCAACTGCTATGGAAAAATCCTTAAAGAGGGAGAAGCTGAAAGAGTTGAAATATTTTAATATGAATACATTAGTTGGTATTGGAGATAGAAAGCATATGATATTTGAAAGGAACATGACAAATACTAGGACTTCTTCACCCCCATGAGTGAAAACTTAGACAAGAGAGGATTACATATCTTACAGTTTGGAGAGGGATTTGATAAGCCTTATAATTACCTTCTAATAGATTTAAAAGATAATTGGAAAGAGTATACATTGACTCATCAAACTAGGGATTCATATGACACATGTGAGCTCTCATTAATTTTATATGCCAAAATAATCTATTTATGTAATGTTCTTGTTGTGAAGTTGCGGTAAGAATGAATAAAGATAGGAAAAGTGTTACACAGTATTTTTCCACACCTCTTGTTCACTTCCTGTCCATATACCGAAGTGCCAAAACATTGACTACTGTGTAGCATATCCATCATGATATACAAACCAAACCCTCCATGAAGAATCAAAGGAAAACTGTGCTCGACTCATTTTGAAGAAGGTTGACTAAAAACCATAATTTTAGCATTAATGTGTTTTGCTCCACTACCCGCCCATGCTGATGGCAGGTTGCTCAATTATACACTTGCACTACCAGCATGGGTCTTCATAGGAAAACCCACTAAACCTCTTCTAGTAGGTTTTCTCAAACTGGAGGAGAAGCTTCACTTACCTTAACCTTGGAGAACAACGAGATGGATATTGGTAGTTGTTGATATGGTCAAGCTCTCCCATTTGGACCTCTTGATATTACCATCATGGGATTTCCCCTTGAGATGTGGATCTTCCTCCCTATTTTATGGATCCATAACTCCCTCTCCCTTCCTATAAATTCACTCCCTTCCATTCCCAAATGGTTGGTCATTGATTGCTACATCCCTAAGATGAGATTATGCTTTCATGCTACCCATTATAGCTTGGAGAAGGAGTGCTTGAAGATCCTTTTCTTGGACTTGTACATCCATGTTGGTTTATGAAGGGCCTAACCTAGGTTCAGAGTTAAGTTAGCGAAACAAATCCTAGTACTATTGGCCCTTTCAGCAACATTACATAGAGTGTGGACTAAGGTCTCATCCGAAGTATTATGGGAGGGTGCTAGAACAAGGTTTCCACACCCTGGAGATGTCTAATGAGTTCAAGTGGTCTGCAGTTTGACCCTGCGTGCAAATCACTCTGTGCACTTTCCCGTACCTCGCAGCCTGATATACTGCCTTCATGCAGTGCTACTCAAGGGCTAAACACTGCACTTCTATGGTATTACCTAAGACCATGCTGGTATTCCAATGTTAGTTGATTATTTTAGCTTACTTGCATGCTTTAAGCTATACTTAACAACATAAACCATTCATACAGGTGCGTGTAGTAAATAAACAATATATTCAAATTATATTAAACATGCATTAAGCCAAGAATAGAAACATAGAATTATGATAAAACTTCTCTTTATTAATTCCTTCCTTGGCTAAAGACTCGACTCTACCATGCACACTCATCCACAGGGGTCCGTGCACTCAGCTGTGGACTACTAGGCCTATGCGCACTCAACTGCAGAGCCTTCTCCTACCCTACGTCCCAAAGACAGATTTCAACTCATGACCCAATCACTTAGACTCTTTTTCCATTTCCTCTCTACTTCTCTCTCTTTTACACTTAGAGCCTCACTCTATTTATACAATCCCATGGTCCACAGACCATGGGTAGGTCTATCCCACCGATATTAAATTACAAAAATAGGGCAAACAACCCTGTGACTCTATCACACTTTCGCACCCTGTGCTCACAATTGGTGTAGCTTTACAATAAGATTTGGTCAAAACTTGGGCTTTGAGCCCCAAAACATCCCTTGGGGGGATTACATTCTCAACATGCCCCAACACAAGCACCGTGACTCACCCTTGAGTCACTTTGTCGCCACGACAATCTTTGCATGGATTCCCTCAAACTGTTCTAAAACTGCATAGAGGTCATCAGGGCACTAAGCTGTTGCTTGTTGGATTTGCTGCATATTCTATTTTGAGACCTTTGTGTTGGGAGTGCTTCTCTACATCAATGTGTGCATCCCCTATATGTGTACAAGCTTTCCCTCGATGTCTGCTGTGATGGTGAAGGCCTCATCGACCCAAGGCTAGACGTGTGCTTTTATGACTGCTTCCTTATGGCGTGCTACGTCCACCTGCTCCTTCAATGCTTTAGCCTACTGCATCCTCACAAGCCATTGGGCAAGGACCATTGCCTGCGCAGTTCCTCGAACACTGTCATACTACTATTGGAGTTCTCGCGCCTCTGTCTCTAAGCACTGGATGTTGGGGTCCTCCTGCAAAGTTGTAAGGACCTCAAGTTATTCTTCCAACATGCTGGTGTAGTCTCGTACTGCACCTCCGATATCCTCCAATCCCACTGTGAAAGTGCTAGCATGCTATTCCCTAACTTCCAGGGGAGTGGATGGTGCGCCTTTAACTGCAGCTCAGCGATCTAAAGATTCAGCTCCAGCTGAACCTTTTCCATTTCCTCCGTGGCATCACGAGATCTTACTACTAACCTGTGGATCCATGCCTCTGCTGGTATATCTGCTAGGATGGCCAGCTCCAGGACGCTTTGACAAGCGTCTCTATCACCTACACCAGTTGTTGATTTTGTGACAACAATTCCTTGCACTGAAAACTTAGTTGTTCCATATTTATCTTCTACTCACTGAGGACTTGGAGCACATGACTATCCCTAGGTCATAGCTATGCAGTTATCCGATCTTGCAGCACATATAATGTCTCACGTGGAAGGGCATCTAGATTAACATCGAGACCTTTCAGTGTGCTAACCAAAGGCCTGTCAGCCTCATTTGATGTCCCTAGTGCCCCTTCTGGTAGCACTATTGTGTTCGTCATACGCTTGTGCAACATCTGCTCTGATGTCATGGATCTGACTACAAGGCTGGTCGAAAGGGTACTAACATGAGAGGGCGCACCTATAATTCTTGCAACTGCACTCTGAGGCCCCCCAACATAGTCTGGTTCTCCTACATGAAATCTTGGAGAGCCTCATTTGTGACTTCACGCACTGTCTCACTGATGTCATGTAGATCACCCTAGGCTAGGGTGATCAGGTAAATGGAAAATTTCGAGGCCTTGAGCTTCTTCCACAATCCTACCTGCTCTGCTGGGTTTCCGCACTTCAGTTGTGTGGATGCGGTTCATGGGTCCGCACCTCCTTCTTATGTTTCTATTGCCTGCCCTTGTGAAGGTGTTGTTTGGCCCTCACTTGCCTTCGCGACTGCTTCTTGTGCTACTGCTACTGTTGCAGCCCTTTCCTGCTCGGCTGCCTTTTGTACTGCATCACATGTTGCCTGCAATTATGTTGCTGCTATTTCCTTCCTTCATTTTTTGGCCAACTATGTGATGCACAACTTGGCATCCTCTTTCTTCTTTTGCACTACCGATTTCTCAATTTCTGCAATTTTTTGGGCATACCATTCCAGTGGCCATGCCTCCAAGACATTGAAAATGGTGTCATCGGTGGCTACAAAGGAAAGCTTTGTCCACTATTTAGTCGGGTCCTTGCACGCCTTGATGTATATGTTATGCATGTCGACCTGAAATTCTGGAAAATTTTGCAGACTGTTGTAAACCGTGGGTGACAACCGTGGCTTACGGTTGATCCACATTCGGATGTTCATCTCCATGAGCACCTAGAAGATTTTGTTGTCACGTATCCTTTTAGCATCCATCGTGGCCCAGAGCGAAGTGTACTTTGCAGCCTCCGGTAAATCTATGTCAATTATGGGGAATTGACTGTCCTTCGGTAATTCCTCAGCTATGAGCACTATGGACAGTAACAACCATGCATAGTGGAACGTTTTACCCTATTCCTGGGCTTCATGGAAATTCTCTAAAAATTCTATGTAGAGGAATTCAGACCAGTTAAATTGGATCCCTTCCGTGCACTACTTAGCCAATGCAACCACCAACACAGATACCTCATCTGCGCGGCACTTGCGCATAACTTTTGTTATGAGGATGTGGGTTGCAACGTGTACTGCTTTGTCCTTAATGCTAGATATGGCGTATCCCCTCTTCTTCTTTTTTAGCTTGTACATATTCTTCATAGCCTTTCCGATGGCCAAATCACTACCCTTCCCTTCCGATATGGTGGCGAAGTCCTCTCCTTTGTATGGAAGCCAGGAGACGCGATGAATCAAGTCTACCGTGATGGGGATATGCTCCTCCAGCCATAAACACCCATCATGCACCAGGCAGAGCAAATGCCTGATGACGAAAATGGTTAATGGGGCGCAGTGAAAATGCAACACCTAGAGTAGGTTCAGTAGCCTGACCTTTTCCACTCTACGCAACCACATCCATGGCTCTAATGTTGTCACCATCCGTGTGGTGTTCTGCTTCATGAGGTTTATAGTCTCAAGGTGAGGGAACTTCTCCTAATCAGTGAGGTCCTAATCTTCAAATTTCATGCTCAAGACATAGCCCAGGTGCATGCCTTCACACATAATGCCATCTTGGAGGAGCAGGGTCTACAACAAGCTCTTGATCTCATCCAAGTCCTTGGGAACTTTGGCTTTCCCTTTTCGCGGGGGGGCATAGGTGGGTAGTTTTGTCATAGAGTGCATAGGTTAAGGATCTACCTCCGTGGCTTCATCTTCTTCTTCTGTGATGATAAGCTCCTGCAAAACTTCTTCTTCTTCATCTGTTTCTATAGTGATGGCTTTCCCCTTCTCCTCCATCGACAATTTGCTGTGTAGTGGGTTCTACAGGGACATGTGTACGAGAGCCATTACTTGTTTGTCCTTCTTGGGTCTTGGTGTGCGTGGTGATTTTTGGATTTCTGCCACAATCCCGACACCTTCAAGAACATTCCCCATAGTTAGAGCCTGTGCGGCCTCCTCGGTGCTATGTCCATAACATCCTGAGTAGTTTCCAACATACTTGCTCAGAAATCTAGCATTTGTGAACTCAAGGGCTCAATCAATGCTCAACTCACAACACTCAGGGCTCTGCTCAATCACTCAGTTCTCAAATGACAAAGTGTTGTTTGATGGGCAACCCTTTCTATTTTATAGCTCTTTTTGAATTCGAATTCGACCATTCCCCCCAATTCTAGTTTATTAATGCTTTCTTGGTGATAGATTTTCCCAAATCATGTCCATAAATCACATCTTAAATGCCTGCCGCCCACTCCATTTTTCCTTAAGTCGAGCATCCCATCATGAGTAGTGACATGAACAGTCACTTTCAGGCCAACCCGCGTGATAGCACATCCCCCTGTGCGCTGTCGCGACCCTTGTGACTCTTTGCTTCTGCGTGCATCTCTAATATTGCGCAGCTCCCAGGCAGAATAGTTTATAGTCTCCTACCCCCTTCCAACTGCCAGGAGCACTAAGACTGTTCTTCCCTTGGCTAGTCAAGTGGTCGCACCACCCATTAAAAGTTCCATCCAATCATTCATCATGTTGCTTGGAGAATCTCTAACTTTTACTACTATGGTCGGCACCACATACTTTATTACTTGTAACACACTACCCTAGTCAGTGTGTTTAGCAATATGGGTCCAAGCCAAGGCATCATACTAATCAATTTGCAGAAATAGGCCTTAACCCTATCATCATGATCAAATGCACCCTGCCTTACCATTCTGGTCTTTTTGCCAAGAAAATATTTCTTTATTTCTTCCTCCATCTTCTTGATTTTCGCATCTATCAAAGCACTTTTCTTCCTTAACCGTACCCTTTCTTCTTCAAGTTTGTGGAGTCTAAGTTTTCCCTGTTGGATTTCTTCCTCAAGTCCCATGCATTCTGTTTCTTGCGGCTATGTGGTCCCTCCTTTTTGTGCTTCGCGAACCATCATATCTATGGGTGCTACTATGCATGGACTAGCTTTTGCATGCTCCATAGGTATTACAACATCTGCTTCATACTTCAGCTTCAGAAGTGCCTGTGCGGTCAGGATTTTGCACATGGTACTATAAGCCCAGAGAACCACTAGTATTCATAGGTCCCAGTCAGTTCGTTTCACATGGTGGACCACATTCAGTGCTTTGTGTACTTTTTCAAAAGCTTCTGCAAGAATATAATTCTGCATGCTTAGTCTTACCATACTTCCTGGTCCCAATCGGATGGGCCGTTCTCCGCATTATCTTGCCTAGTCCTGCTTGTAGGTTGTGTTTCCTATCGTGAGGATGGTGTGCGTTTGTGCAGGTTGCACATAGTACGTCTATACCCATCTGGAGAGCTGGCCACACAGGCTGTTTTTTCCATCATACTCAGCTTTCATATGCAGCTGAGGCTTTCCAAACCACATGCGCATCATCCTTCTGCATTCGCACCAGTCCTCAAAACTTCTTTGATACGTACCCCACCATCTTGTGGGTGTAGCATGTAGTACCCATTTCAGACCCTCGAAACACTGTTGTTCTGGTACTTCTCTCTGAAATTTGTTTAGGAAATCATCCACCTCACTCAACCTGTCATACATAGGCAGATCTCTTACCTCTATTGCCACATAGCACAACGACCTTGTCATCATGTTACAGTGGAGTGTGGTTACGTCGTGTAACTAGTTCTGCCATCGTCTTATTTCCTCAACTGAATCTGAGGTGCACGAGCTTTCGCACTCCCACGAAATTCTACCGTCCGCTGTTGGACTTACCCAGTCCTACTCTCATGCGGTTATCTTGTATATACAGTCTAGATTGTTGTTTCTATCATAGTCATGCATTGGCTTTGTGTAGGGTGATCCTTCCATAGGGTTGAAAGGTACCACTATGTGTAGTGACTTTTTCTCAAAAACCATCTTGCGCTTCTTTAGATTTATCACTCCATTCATGTTAGTGGCCCAATCTATTCCTAGTAGTGTGGGATAGGGGTTGTTATCATCAACAATCTCTATCACTTCGAAATCTACAAGTGAACTCGCACCTTCGATGTCCACCGTTATTCCATACAATCTTTCCATAGGTAGAATATTTTGCTAGTTCGCCATTCGCAATTGAATAGGAGACCATTGTATCATAGGCCCACCCATGCACTCCCATGTCTACTTTGGCAGGACACTCGCGTCTGATCCTAGATCCAAAATCACTTGATCCATTTCATATTCCTCAATCTATGTGGTCAATCTCATATCCCTTCCTATTTGCATTGTGTGCTTTCCGAGCTTCTGTACTATGCATGGTTCTCCTGGCATGGTTCTAGCACATCTAGTGATGAGTTCTTGTAGCCCCTTCACAGCTTTGCTGTCATGCAGCAGCTTCATGCATGTTTCCAAAAATGTAGTGAGCATTGATGGGTCCATTTCTGGTTCCTGTTTGTCTTTACTTCCTAAAGTGGAGGCATCTGTGAAGCTCTTCTTAACTTACATGAAAGTCTCCTTAGCATGCTCTAAATCAAATTCTGGTTCTTTTATTGGAGCCTTGCAAACCCAGGCACTTTCTTCGAGCTGCTTGTCTTTGTCATCTCCTCTTGTGATACCACTTCGGAGCACAATATTTACATTCGGGTCTTCCTTGTGTAGCTCAGGCCTCATCATTTGCAGGTTGAGTCGAGAGAGGTTGGAGTGGTCCTTTATCGTGAAACCTCACTATCAACGTGGGACAGTCCTCCGTCTCAAAGTGGGTACAATATAAGCATGATGGTCTTGTTGGATTTGTACAATCGTGGGTATAATGCCCTGGCACTCAGAAATTGTAATAGATCAGCTATCTACAACCTCTTCCTCGTCCCATTCCACCTCGACCTCGTCCATGCTTCTGAAATCTTGTGCACGCCATCCCTGCATTTTGATTGAGGGCCCGTGTTTTGGTCTAAACTCTGTAGGTAGGAGTGTGATCCATCATTAGTTCATAACTTCTAGAGGTATGCTCATCGTGGGCTACTGACCTGCAAAAATTACAGAACAACTGCTGGGAATTTTGCATATACTTCTGTAATAGATGGCAGTTATCTATAGCATGCTTTCCTCCAATTTGACAAATTGCACACCATAATGTAGGCATTGTGCTTGGTCTTGCTTGTGCCTCCATTCTTAATGGCATTATTCCTCCTCTCACCAGGTAGTTTGCAAAGACTGGACAATGGTCCTTGTCATGCCCCTAGCCCTTGCACTTTACACACCATACCTCCTCACGTGCATTTAGGTGAGCTGTCCTGTCTTGTTTCGAACTCTGCATCTCAAGGGATAATTTTTTCAACTGTGCATGGATCTGTTGAACTCCCAGGTTAGGATCTTGTATCGGGGTCTCGTGTAGTCTCATTGCGATCTCCAAGGCCTTGGCCTGAGTGGTTAGCTACTAATGTGACAACGCATTCCTTAGATGCGGCACCAGCGATGCTATAAACCATGCGTGGTGTTGCCCATTCGTCAAGGTCACATTGGCTTCATGAATTGTACATTTCAGTCTCTAATCCAACTCCTAGGGGGTCTCACCTGGAAGCATTGTGATTTTCTTAAATCCAATAATCGACTGGGTCTCTGATTTTGGATTGCTAAATTCCTTGTTTACGCAACTTGGATATCCGTGATCCTTGCATTCGGATTGTCATTAGAATGCTTGATGTACCAAGTCAATGTGTGATACTACAAAGTGTTGAATAGTATTGCTTTCTTTATATTGTCATCCATGACTCCCTGTGCTTCCCATACAACATTTACCACGAACCAAAATTGGTCTGGATCTTTGTTCCCTACTCCCTTGAACATCGACAAATTTATCACGCTCTCCATATTGAACTATGGTGGTGGTGGAGGTGGTGTGGCTGAAGACGGGGTTGAAGATGGTGAAATTGATGGTGGTGGTATACGCATAATTCACTATTTTATAAAACTGATCGCACTTCTTGGTGAAACTTTCACGAGCTATTCCTCACTTTCTGGTGGAGGTGAAATCAAGGGGCTAGTTTTTAGTTCTGCGTTACCTTTTGTTGGCTTATAAGGGGCCCGACCCATGTTCAGAGTTAAGTTAGCCAAACAAATCCCGGTACTACTGGCCCTTTCGCCAATATTCCATGGAGTGCAGACTGAGGTCTCACTTGAAGTAGTATGGGAGGGTGCTAGAACTAGGTTTCTACACCTTGGAGATGTTTGATGAGTTCAAGTGGTCCATGGTTTGACCCTGTGCATAAGTCACTTCATGCACTTTCATGTACCTCGTAGCCTGATATACTACCTTTGTGTAGCCCTACTCAGGGGCTGAACGCTACGATTCTACGGTATTACCCAAAACCTTACTGGTATTCTAATGTTAGTTGATTATTTTAGCCTACTTGCATGCTTTAAGTTATACTTAACAACATAAACAATTCATACAGGTGCGCTCAGTAAATAAACCATATATTTGAAAGTTATATTAAACATGCATTAACCCAAGAACAGATACACATAATTATGATAAAACTTATCTTTATTAATTCCTTCCTTGGTTACAAACTCGACTTTGCCTTGCACACTTTGCTGCAGGGGTCTGTGCACTCAGCTGCAGAGCCTTCTCCTACCCTATGACCCAAAGACACATTTCAACTCATGAATCAATCACTTAGACTCTTCTTCCTTTTCCTCTCTACTTCTCTCTCTTTTACACATAGAGCCTCGCTCTATTTATACAATCCCATGGTCCACGGACCATGGGTAGGTCTATCCCACCAACATTACATTACAAAACTAGGGTGGACAACCCTGTGACTCTATCACACTTTCACGCCCCACGCCCACAATTTGTGGAGTGTTACAACAAGAGTTAGTCAAAACTTCGGCATTGAGACCCAAAACATGCCTTGGGGGGATTCTATGCCCAACAATCCACCAAAAGGATGTCTCCAACATCAAGGCATAGGTTGTATGCTTCCCTTTTCAGATTATTAATATATACATCTGATTTTAACTTTCCATAATTATGTAAATGTTTATGCTTTTAGATTAATACTCCTTGATCTGTTAAGTAGTTTATGTTTGATGTATGCCATATATTCTCTTGTATTTTTCATAGCTCTTTGATCTTCCTTGTAGGTACTCGGATGTGAAGAACAAGTAAGAAGTGAGGCATAGAATGAAAGATTCAAAGCCATCTCCAATGATTGAGTGATTAACATCAGAGTGAGATAGGTTTATCCTTCTCTTTGCAGCTGTCTAACATAAGCTAGGCAAATTTATATTAATTTGTTAAGTTTGTTGCTATACCCACCCATTGGGTTTGAGAGATCACCTCTTTATGCAAAGGGGATTTTCCTTGACAACAAAATGGTGACTCCACTATAAATTTTCTCACGCTTCCAGTGCAAGGGCTTAACTGACTGCAGGGCGAGCAATGTGAGTCCGATGGGTGATGTTATCACTCAGGTTGTTCCCTGCTTCCTAAAGGGAATACGGCCGAGGTAACCACTAACCAATCTTTTAGTTACAGTTCCTAGCCTACCTGCAACTAGAGAGGGCTCTCTCTTTATGATTTAGCTTTGTTGGTGGGTGATTTTAGGCTAGTTATGGTGTGCTGATTTTGCTTTGAATTTGGTTGGTTGGTGAATTCAAGCAGAGCTGAGGTATAAATTACCGAACAGTTTGGGCCATTGGGCAATGGAGTTCAGGGCAGTGTGCTGCTGAAGTATGTTTCTAAAGACAGGGTATTGCTACAAAGCTAGATAGGCATCTGTGGAACAATGTTTTAAGATTAGGTAATGAAGTTATGGAATTAGTGAGTGAAAGGCAATTGAGAATCTTCCACTATGCTAACAAGGGGAGAAATGAAAATATTGCTTAAGAGTAGTTAAGAATTCTTAAACAATATTCACAGTGAGAGAATTAGTTTAGACCTGAGCAATTAAGAATTCATATCCATGGCTAATCCAAAAGAAAACATATTTAGAAATAGAGATTGAGTATAGGGTGTATTCAAACAAATCCTAAGCTATTATTTTTCTCTATTTACTATGATCATGAACATATATCAATTATTGCATACACAAAGACAAGAACATGGTTCAGAATAACTTATTGTTCCAGCAAATGACACAGGAATTCTGCAACATAACACAGTCATTCACTTCCACATTTAGACAGTATAGGAACCAGGAACTCCACTAGAAATTTGTATTAGCAAAAGGTCTCAGATATACAATACAACTCTTCTGAAAGAGTTTCACTACAACCGACCCTCAATACGTTCTTTGAGGGGATATATATACAAAAATAGGATACAAAATATCTAGATAGTGAGTTATTGTGCAATAAATTACACCACCAACTCTCTTACAAAAAGTAAATGAAAGAAATAACTACAACAATTAATGTTGAGATGGCAGCTGTCTTTCTGTCAGATAATTTTTGACTTTTTGGATCAGCAAAGTTGGATGTAGCTGTGTCTTTAAATCTGCGTTAATTGAGCCTGTTGCCTGAGTGCTTTGATGAGTCACTGTACGGATGCTTCCTATGATATCTGCGTGCTTGATTATCTATTGACCTGTACTGTGATTGAGATCTGAATTTTCACAAAAAAGAAATAATATAGCGGAATCATCTGGGCAGTACTTCCAACATTGCCTGCCACCAATCAGCTGGAGGTAGCTGATGTCTCCTTATTTTTCCAAGTGTTTCATCTGCTTCTGTATATCTTTAGAAATTTGGAGGCACTTCAAACAGATGATTAATCTCATGCTCAATAAAAAATAAATTCTCTAATTTGTCATACAGAGACTGCCTAGAGGGAGGCCCTACTTCTTCCGTGGAGCTGGTGGATGCTGTGATCTGATTTTCAACATAATTGTTGATCCTTGTGATGTATTGATCATATGATAGCAGCTGTCCTGTGCCAGTCACTAGGCTAGGCAGTCCTTTATCCTGCAATGCTGTCATCTTTGCCCTGAACTCATCTATTTCTACCTTCATATCCTCACATTTAAAGTCAACACTTTTTTGGCTGTCAAGATAGTTTCTATTCTGCTATTTATTTCTAGTGCTACCAATTCCTCCCTAATGTGATTATTGAGGAAATGTATCATTTTATTGGCCTGCTCAGGCATTATTCCCAGTGCTGTTCTAGCCTTTTGTATCTCAACATGATCTATGCCTATTAGTTCAATTTGCTCATGTATTGCCTTGATTGACCTCCATTGGTCATGGATTGATTGGCCAATTTTGGCCCAGATTATCTTCTTTATTTCTGCCAGAGTTTTGCCTAGCAGCAATTGTTTTTCCAACGCTTTCACTTTGGCTTCCAAGGCCTTTATCTCTCTCTGCTTCTCTACCACTATCATCTTGGACTTGTCATAGCTGGCCTCTAGCTTGGCCAGTCTATCTTTGGCTTCATTGATTTCTGTCACCTGAACCTCAAGTTCCTTGACAGCTTTCATCAAGTCCTCCATGCTCATGGTTGATTCCGCTGCTGCTGTTGTTGCTGCTATGGCTTCTGTTGCTAATGTGGTTGTGGTAGGTGTTGGGATGGCAGGAGGGGCTGCTGCTTCTTGTGTGGGAGGGGCAGGGCCAAGAGTTGTAGAAGTTTGAGGGGGCTGGGAGGTTGACTCCCCTTGCTTGTCCTACAATGCCTTTTCCAATTCTACTTCCATCTGTAATATTCTCTGATTCATTTCCAGAAGCAGATCCATGGCCTCATCAACTTGCTTTTCTTGTGCAAGTTCTGTTGTTTGAGGGTGAATGGTTGGAGGCAGCTTTGCTTGCTTTCTCAGTGCAACAATGTTATCCTCCTTTTTCTTCATAAGGGCCTTAATACCCTTTGGGTCTTTAGGATCATGTCCTAGAAAAATTATTATGTCTTCCAAAGTTTTTATTCTATTGTCCTTATTAGTGGAAGACATCATTTCGAAATCTAGCTCTGTATTTGTATTCTTTAGTGATTCTTTTAACTGATGGGCCAGCATGGCCCTATCTGCAAGTGTGGCATACACCATTTCCCCTGTCCGTTTGTGCAGTTCTATCTGATCCATGGGGTGTATGTCCTTGGAGAGGACCTCTAGACTTGTTTTGGTGTAGTCTGCAGATGATCTAGGCTTTGGAACTTTAGGCTTAAGATGAGTAAAAATTATCTTATCCTCCTTGATGTCATATGCTGCCATCAATCTCTGCTGCTTGGAGGGTGTTGTTTTTAAGAATTGATCATATAATTGAACTCTTAAGAGTTCATTTTCAGCCTTGATTTCCATAAATGACCCTTTGACTCCAGCTGGTTGCTTGCCCTGCTGCCTTGAGGAGGATACCTTTGTACTTTGCTGCATGGCCTGTTCCTACTGGAATGAACTAGTGGCAGTCTGCTGGCTGGATTCTCTTTCTTTGCTTTGGCTTTCTGCTCTTTCTTCATTGATGTGTTCTTCCTCGGTTTGAGGGTCAATTCTTGGCCTCCTGGCCTCCGGTTGCTGTGTTGACCCACTTGGAGGTGTGACCTCCTCTCTATCTCATTTTCTGCCTCTCTCTTCATTGAGAGGCATTTGCAAAACTAGAATTTGGGGTGCTTCAGCTTGCTGTAAAGGGGCTTGCCCTTGACTTTGTTCTTTTGAAGTGCTGGGTTGCCCTGCCTTTGTCTCTTGCTGTTCATCCATCACCTCTTTGCCTTTTGTTGTGGTTGTTGTTGTTGATTCCTGCAGGGTGGTCTGTGTAGCTACAACAGTGGATGTGCCTTCTCCGACTTGGACTGGTTGCTTGAATATGACCTGCTGATAAGAATCCAAGTCAAGAGTTTTTTCTAAATCTTTCACAGTCTGTTCCATTGTCTCCTCCTGAGTAAATTCCTCTACTAATGTACCAGGCACCCATTCATCTTGGTTGGCAAAGTGTTCAATTTGTGGATATGGACAATGTTTATAGGCTAGCATCCTATACTTGACTCTTCTAGCACTGATAAAGCCTTCAGGGTCATAAGGGACCCACCAGAAGCTCCTTTTAAGTTTAAGTTGTTGCCCCAATATTTGATCAGCTTCTTG
>APFE031055806.1:0-27483 GCA_000404065.3 Pinus taeda | reverse complement strand
TATGAATGAGTCCATGTCTGAATGAATGGAGTAGATTGGGAAGTTTTGGGGCTTCTCCTGACTGTTGACCACATATTTCATCAGTGTTTCTCGGTATAATCTCTTTGGTTTGCCAAAGACTGAAATTGTGGTATATGACATGTCTAGTTGCAGAGATCCTTGGAGTTTGGCACCCCATGATCTTGATAAAAGCATACCATATTTAGGTGGAATGTCAGCTACTACCACATCCATTAAAATTGTTTTAGCTGGATATTGGACTAGGGATACACAAAGGTCTTTGATCACGCCTAAACATCTCACCTGGCTGGAATCAAATGAAAACAAGTCTTTATAGGGTCTGGTGATGTCTAGATCAAGTTTTTCCATTACTGATTTGGGCATTAGGTTATGAGAGGCCCCTGAGTCAAACATGGCATTGTGTAGCACCTTGTCATGGATGTTTAGGCTGACATAAAATGGAGGGATACCTCCATCCATTGATTTTCCATTGACTTCTGAGCCAAAAATCAGCTCTGGCTAATCATCCAGAATATTAACTACATCCCTATTCTCTGGTACTTGTAATGATCTATTAATTTGTTGTCTGAAGACCTCATGTTTGGCTAGTTCAGAAAGAGGAATTGCTATTTTCAGTTTGCCAATTTCTGTTTCAAGATTGAAAGGCTTTTCCATATGAACTTTTATATTGTGAGCAACAATTTTTTCCTTCTCTGCTGAATTTTGGGTGACCTTGTCCTGGTCAGGTACACTGTTTTGGGGTATGCTTGAATTGTGTCTGTTTTCTAGAAGTATTCCCAAGATCTCTGTTGGTAGAGATGGTGTAGATGTAGGATTTACTGGAGGCTGTGTATCAGATACATCTTCCACTGTGACCTCCCTTTGGAGTTTTTTAACCGAGGACTCTGTTAAGACAGACTTATCACTAGATTTTTTGGGCAGTTTGGTGTGTGTTTGTTTGGTATTCTCAGGTACATCTATGGTTCTACTTCTTAACTTGTATTGTTTGTGTACTCCATAGACTGTTGTGTCATACCCTTCTCTGAAATCAAATGACTCACCAGATTTTGTTTGGAATTGTTTATATTCTTGGGCTTGTTGATCATCTTGTGTTGAGAATACTTGTTGTTCACTATCCAAACCCATTAGATTGATGTGGGGATCTTCTATTTGTTCACTAGTGGTTGAGGCCTCTGCATAGTTTTCTTGAAATGGAGGTCTGATATTTAGATCAGGACCAGTCCTCCCAGCATTTGGGTTTTGGTTTTTTCTAAAATTGGGATTCATAGTAGTGTTGCTTGTTTTCCCTTCCCAAGAGGACTTTCTCTCCATGGTCTCAACTCTATCTCCCAACCTTTCCATACCCTTCATGATTGCATCTAGCTTTTCGTCAAAAGTTGAGGGTTCCTCTTTAAATGTTGTTCTTCTCTCATTTTTTGCTCTGGTTCTCTTGGCAATCAGGTTTGCCTCCACACTGATAGCTATATTCTGCATGTCTGCAAGACTTGGAGGTGCTCTTTCTCTTAATTGATATGCCATATCTGAATCAAATCCATCAGGGAATTTGATCAAGGCTAGATCAGGTGGAGTTCTTAGGTTCTGAGGGATGGCATTGTATACATTGTTGAACCTAACACAGTAATCTTGAACTGTTTCTTGTGGACCGCTTTTCAAATTATCATACTCCGTTAGTATGTGTAGAGGGTCTTTCTTCTTTTCCCATATGTTTAAGAAGCTTAGGTATAAAGCATCAGGATTGAGTATAGACTGTGCAGCCAAGGACCTAAACGAGGTCCTTACATCCCCTGTTAAACTTTGTACAAAAATTTTCATTCTTACATCTTCATCATCTATTTCATAGTTCTCAAAGTAGTCTTGCATTCTCTTGGTGTGATGTTGGGTAGTATAAGAGCTAGTACCATCAAACTAAGTGATCTTGCTTTGATAATCTTGGGGCATAGCCCCTGAATTTGCAGGCAGGTGTAAAGGGGCATATCTGTTAGCCATATTTGCAGAGATAAAAGGGATAGCAAGAAGAAGTGGAACAGTTGGAACAACAGGGATAATAGGAGTAAGGTGTGTTGGGGATGGAGGAGTGGAGAAGCTACCTTGGGAAGTGGATGAAGAACTAGGATAAGTGGGGGTTATGTGAGGATAAACTGACGCTTTGGCAGGAGTAGGAATATAGCTCTGCTGGACTGGTTCAGCACCTAAATCTGAGAGCTCTCCTAGCTGCTCTTTCTTCTTCAAGATCTTGGGAATTAAATTGGGGTTTTCAAAGACAGCTAGGGGATTAGGGTCAGGGTTTGACCTAGTGTAATGAGTTTTCTTCTTTGGAGCTAGCTTCTGAGTTTTGTTTCCTTGGTATTCTATGAGAAGGTTAAACAGGAAGCTTGTTGCCTTTCAAGTGGTAATTTGAAATAATTCCCCAGTGGAATCGCCAATGATGTTATCACTCAGGTTGTTCCCTGCTTCCTAAAGCGAATACGACCGAGGTAACCACTAACCAATCTTTTAGTTACAGGTCCTAGCCTACCTGCAACCAGAGAGGGCTCTCTCTTTATGATTTAGCTTTGTTGGTCGGTGATTTTAGGCTAGTTATGGTGTGCTGATTTTGTTTTGAATTTGGTTGGTTGGTGAATTCAAACAGAGCTGAGGTATAAATTACAGAATAGTTTGGGCCATTGGGAAATGGAGTTCAGGGCAGTGTGCTGCTGAAGTATGTTTCTGAAGACAGGGTATTGCTGCAAAGCCAGATAGGCATCTGTGGAACAATTTTTTAAGATTCGGTAATGAAGTTATGGAATTAGTGAGTGAAAGGAAATTGAGAATCTTGCACTATGCTAACAAGGGGAGAAATGAAAATATTGCTTAAGAGCAATTAAGAATTCTTAAACAATATTCACAGTGAGAGAATTAGTTTAGACATGAGCAATTAAGAATTCATATCCATGGCTAATCCCGAAGAAAACGTATTTAGAAATAGAGATTGAGCATAGGGTGTATTAAAACAAATCCTAAGCTATTCTTTTTCTATATTTACTATGATCATGAACATATATAAATTATTGCATACACAGAAAGACGAGAACACGGTTCAGAATAACTTATTGTTCCAACAAATGACACAGGAATTCTGCAACATAACACAGTCATTCATTTCCACCTTCAGACAGTATAGGAACTAGGAACTCCACCAGCAATTTGTATTAGCAAAAGGTCTCAGATATACAATATAGCTCTTCTGAAAGAGTTTCACTACAACCGACCCTCAATACATTCTTTGAGGGGATATATATACAAAACTAGGATACAAAATATCTAGATAGTGAGTTATTGTGCAATAAATTACACCACCAACTCTCTTACAGAAAGTAAATGAAAGAAATAACTACAACAATTAATGTTGAGATGGTAGCTGTCTTTTTGTCAGATATTTTTTGACTTTTTGGATCAACAAAGTTGGCTGTAGCTGTGTCTTTAAATCTGCGTTAATTGAGCCTGTTGTCTGAGTGCTTTGATGAGTCACTGTACTAATTCTTCCTGTGATATCTGCGTGCTTGATTATCTGTTGACCTTTACTATGACTAAGATCTGAATTTTCACAAAAAAGAAATAATATAGTGGAATCATCTGGGAAGTAATTCCAGCATTGCCTGCCACCAATCAGCTGGAGGTAGCTGATGTCTCCTTATTTTTACAAGTGTTTTATCTGCTTCTGTATATCTGTAGAAATTTGGAGGCACTTCAAACAGATGATTAATCTCATGCTCAATAAAAAAATAAATTCTCTAATTTTTCATACAGAGACTGCCCAAAGGGAGGCCCTGCTTCTTCTGTGGAGCTAGTGGATGCTGTGATCTGATTTTCAACATAATTGTTGATCCTTGTGATGTATTGATCATATGACAACAATTCTCTTGTGCCAGTCACTAGGCTAGGCAGTCCTTTATCCTGCAATGCTGTCATCTTTGCCCTGAACTCATCTATTTCTGCCTTCATATCCTGACATTTAAAGTCAGCACTTTTTTGGCTGTCAGGATAGTGCCTCTTCTGCTATTTATTTCTAGTGCTGCCAATTCCTCCCTAGTGTGAGTATTTGAGGAAATGTATCATTTTATTGCCCTGCTCGGGCATGATTCCCAGTGCTGTTCTGGCCTTTTGTATCTCAACATGAGCTATGCTCATTAGTTCAATTTGCTCATGTATTGCCTGGATTGACCTCCATTAGTCATGGATTGATTGGCCAATTTTGGCCCAGATTATCTTTTTGATTTCTGCCAGAGTTTTGCCTAGAAGCAACTATTTTTCCAAAGCTTTCACTTTGGCTTCCATGGCCTTTATCTCTCTCTGCTTCTCTGCCATTGTCATCTTGGACTTGTCATAGTTGGCCTCTAGCTTGGCCAGTCTATCTTTGGCTTCATTGAATTCTGTCACCTGAACCTCAAGTTCCTTGACAACTTTCATCAAGTCCTCCATGCTCATGGTTGATTCTGCTGCTGCTGTTGTTGCTGTTGTGGCTTCCGTTGCTAATGTGGTTGTGGTAGGTGCTGGGATGGCAGGAGGGACTGCTGCTGCTTGTGTAGGAGGGGCAGGGCTAAGAGTTGTAGAAGTTTGAGGGGGCTGGGAGGTTGACTCCCCTTGCTTGTCCTGCAATGCCTTTTCCAATTCTACTTCCATCTGTAATATTCTATGATTCATTTTCAGAAGCAGATCCATGGCTTCATTAACTTGCTTTTCCTATGCAATTTCTGCTGTTTGAGGGTGAATGGTTGGAGGCCGCTTTGCCTGCTTCCTCAGTGCAGCAATGTCATCCTCCTTTTTCTTCATAAGGGCCTTAATACCCTTTGGATCTTTAGGATCATGTCCTAGATCAATGATTATGTCTTCCAAAGTTTTTATTTTGCTGTCCTTAGCAGTGGAAGACATCCTTTCCAAATCTAGCTGTGTATTTGTATTCTTTAGTGATTGTTTTAACTGATGGGCCAGCATGGCCCTGTCTGCAAGTGTGGCATACACCATTTCCCCTGTTTTTTTGTGCAGTTCTATCTGATCCATGGGGTGTGTGTCCTTGGAGAGGACCTCTAGACTTGTTTTGGTGTAGTCTGCAGATGATCTAGGCTTTGGAACTTTAGGATTAAGATGAGTAAAAATTATCTTATCCTCCTTGATGTCATATGCTGCCATCAATCTCTGTTTCTTAGAGGGTGTTGTTTTTAAGAATTGATCATATAGTTGAACCATTAAGAGTTCATTTTGGGCCTTGATTTCCATAAATGACCCTTTGAATCTAGCTGGTTGCTTGCCCTGCTACCTTGAGGAGGATACCTCTGTACTTTGCTCCATGGCCTGTTCCTACTGGAATGAACTAGTGGCAGTCTGCTGGCTGGATTCTCTTTCTTTGCTTTGGCTTTCTGCTCTTTCTTCACTGATGTGTTCTTCCTCGGTCTGAGGGTCAATTCTTGGCCTCCTGGCCTCTGGTTGCTGTGTTGACCCACTTGGAGGTGTGGCCTCCTCTCTATCTCGTTTTCTACCTCTCTCTTTATTGAGAGGCATTTGCAAAACTGGAATTTGGGGTGCTTCAGCTTGCTGTAAAGGGGCTTTCCCTTGACTTTGTTCTTTTGAAGTGCTGGGTTTCCCTGCCTTTATCTCCTGTTGTTCATCCATCACCTCTTTTCCTTTTGTTGTGGTTGTTGTTGTTGATGCCTGCTGGGTGGTCTATGCAGCTGCAGCAGTGGATGTGCCTTCTCCGACTAAGACTGGTTGCTTGAATATGACCTGCTGACAAGAATCCAAGTCAAGAATTTTTTCTAAATCTTTCACAGTCTGCTACATTGTCTCCTCCTGAGTAAATTCCTCTACTAATGTACCAGGCACCCATTCATCTTGGTTAGAAAAGTGTTCAATTTGTGGATATGGACAATGTTTATAGGCTAGCAGCCTATACTTGACTCTTCTAGCACTGATAAAGCCTTCAGGGTCATAAAGGACCCACCAGAAGCTCCTTTTAAGTTTAAGCTGTTGCCCCAATATTAGATCAGCTTCTTGCCAACCATCTTTCTTGTTCATGATGAAGGGGCCTAGGTGGTCTCTGAATTTGAGATTGGCTTTCTTCTTGGCACTATGGAAGTGTGTAAGGTCAGAATTGATGAGTTGCCTATAGTATTCCAAAGCAAACAATATCATAGGCACATATCTTGGGAGCCTGTAAGGACAGAGCTCACAACCATAGATCCTGATGACTGTATGATTTGGTATAAATACCAATCACCTATTTTGTAATTCCTGGACAGCTGTAAGATTTTCTGCATATCTTTTGACAATCTGGCAGGAGGAGTCCTTTTCAAGAGGCATGTGAATGGATAGACAAATTGGTCAATGAATTCACAGTAGGAATAGGGAGAGTTCTGGACTTGATGGAAAACTGAAGACCAGAAGATGAAAGACCTCCTCTCACTCTGTGAATCCAACTTCTTGATGGGGCACTGAAAGCAATCTGTCTGGTAGTACACGAAGAGGTGATAGATGTATGATGAATATTTAAATATTGCTTCCCTGTCCAGCATCAACAGTTGGTCATGTATCTTGTTGGCAATAAACTTGGCATAATTGTATTTTATAACAGGGGGCTTCCCAAGGCTATATGCAGATAACATGACCAACATAGTTTCATCAACATGTTCATTTGTGGAGAACCCCAACACAGAGGATATCATGTCCACGAGCAGCTTTCCTACATCATTGAAATTTTCATATGGGAAAGGAGGTGGCCCAGAAGGTTGGCAGTCTGCTCTCATGAAAGTTTTGGCAACTGCAGCAATCTCAATGCTAGAGAGCTTGGAGCCCTCATCCAGCAAGTACTTTATGGAAAAAGGGTAGAGCAGCTGGGTTTTCTTGTAATTAAGCATCTGATTGATGGAATCAGGAGTAATGTAAAAGAGGATGCTCCCAGATGGAGACTTAACAGCTTTGAGTTTTTGGTCATAATTTTCTGCACAGAGGTGAATGACTTCAGGAAAGACATTAACAAAAGGCAAGAAATAGATAGACAGATTTGATTCCCATATGCCATACATGTCACTCTTGTCCAAGTGACTATTCCTCAGCTGGCAGAAGGTTTGCAGGTGGTTCCTCTCTGCCACAAAATTTGTAATGAGGAAATCACTGTCCACAAGTGGCATAGCTTCAAGCTCCTTACTGGGTGGATTAACAGGAGAAACATCTAGAGCAGATGGAGTGGCCATGTTTGAACTTTACTAGATAATTACTTGAGCTTAGAATTAGTGGAAAGGCTGAGGACTGCCCACTGAATTGTGTTTGAAAGTGAGCAGTTCTGAGAGTATCAGGAGACTTTTTACAGGGTTGATGAACTGTGGGGCGCTCTGTTGGAAGAAACCAGAGTGGTTTGAGCTAAGTAGCTAGCTTTTGCAAAGGAAATTGTGATAAAAGGGATTAGTGTGCAGTTATATGAGTTTTAGCCGGTAGCTTGGATTTTAAAATTACTTTTTCACGACGAATTTTGCAGAAGGGCATGAGTTTGTAGAGCTTCGTTTTGTAGGGACCCTTTTTTCGGTAGTTTAGCAGATAATTCGACTGTGAGGAGCTTTGTAGAGAGTTTTTACAGGAATTTAGGAGAAAAATGGCACAAACATGGGTGGAATAGGTCGACTATGGCAAATACCTGGATTTTTGAGTGCCAACGGTGTCAAGCTGGAACAATGGCAAGCAATTTGAGTCAACTTTGACGGCGGCAGCAGCTTTGGTGAGTTATTTCTTGAATTCAGCAGCAAACGACGTATTCCGCATGCACAACGCTCCCAAAACGACAAATGAAAATGACACAAAACAGTCATTTCGCGACCTTTTATGCAAATTTGGCCTTTTGGCGCTTTTTCGGTGATGATGTCAGCATGATGTCATCGGTGGGTCCGGGTACGGTAGGGTGACATGGCAGCTAACCTAGGTGGCCACGTGGCGGTGACACGGTGGCAGGGCATGTGGGCAGATGGACGACGTGGAGGCGATGTGGAGCAGCGGTGGTGGACGAAGGTGCTGACGTCATGCTGACGTAGGTATGACGTCAGCGGGAGGGGGCAGGCGGTAAGTGGTTTCCCCGGAGCACCCTTGGGTGGTAAGTGGTAAGAGGGGGGGGGGGGGCTCCGAAAAACCCGGGCAGTTGATGCGTGGCGGGGGTACGGCGGTGAACCCGCCAATCCCCCGGACACTAAGCCTCCACCCGTTTCCAGGTGAGATCGACCGCCCACCGTTAGATCTGTGGGGCCGGCGATCGAACGACTGGTAGCGGATGTGACATGACAATGGCTTATGTCTACGGGGACCCGTCCGATTAAAATAGTCAACTAAAATAAATCGCGTGCGGGGTGGGTTTTTAACATAGGGTTAGCAGGGTTAGTTTATAAATGTTTAATTTAAAAAACATTACAAAGCAAATTTTTTAGCGCGGAAGAGGGGTAAGAGGGGTTAATGAGGGTGGGGACTATGGTTTTTTTATTTTTAACCAAAGTTTTTAATAAAAACCCATAGTTTAGGGTGGTATAGGGTTAATATTAACCCCTGATGGATTAATATTCCCCAAGAGATGGTTGTATAGCTATAGTGCTAGGGGGCAGGGTATTTACATAGACTTTTTGGGACTTTCACATAGATCTTTGTAGAATTAGGGAAGGGGAATTCTTAGGGAGCTAAATAATACATTAGTTGTTAATATGACATTGTGAGGTCAATGTAGGGGCAAAGACTAAGTTTTAAGAGGTAAAACTTGGGAATAGAAGATGAGTGAATTTGAGAGTAAAGATCTTTATCCAAGAAATGTGGCTTCGTCTCCTTAAGCGAACTTCATAGTTTGACCTGGTTCTTTGTCATGGAATGAAGTGAAACAGGGCACTTGGGCAGATCCCAAGGTCCTTGGGAATGTTAATAAATGATGTTTGGGGAAAAGGGGGAAATTAGACATGCTTTCATTGTTATGTCATCAAACCTCTGCCATGGTGCCAATACCCTGAATGGAATGAGTCTTGCTTTTGATAAGCCAACTAGTGATGGCCCTTCACTTCTGTAACCTTACACTACTTACCCAACCTAGTAATCTTAACATTTTTTCTTCACTTGAAGTGGGTGCACTTGAATATGCAGGCCCTGATTGCTCTCTTTTTCTTTTGACTGCCCTCCTATCTAAATCTACCCTTATTTCTTCCAAGGACCCAGATTAAGCAGTTGGGCTCCTTCATTTCTCTACCTAGTTAGTCATCTACCAAGCTTGAGCTGTTTGGACAGGAACCATTATCTATTCTGCAATAAGAAATTTAAACATGGCATGGTGTAGATTAGACTGTTGGGCCATCCATCAAGTATTATTAGCATCATTATTTGTAGACTGTGTTACTGCCACAAGATAGTAGTGGCATTTTGACTGGCCACTTTCCTGGTCTTTAGTTTGGGGTTCATTTTCACTATTCCTTTGACCATTTGATTTTCATGCCTTTTGATTATTCTTTTAAGGCATACCCTCTTTTCATTTTTTAATTTTCCTAGTATGTACACAAAATATGGAACCTTTGTAGCCTGCAATGATGAACATATTTAGCCCTTCCACTGTCAATCATGAAAGATGAAACCTATTGGTATAGGAACCTAACAGGTGAAACCCACGATATGAATTTTTTGCAATTCTTCCTTGTAGCCTACCCTATGGATGAAAATGTATAAATGACTATCAAAATAAAGGGAAGGGGAAAATATTTTACCTGCAACAAGTGGCTCAATGAATGGTGTCCCGCATTGATTTTGCTCCTTGCCTAAAAATTGAGGTAAAATGAGGTAAAATTGCTATCACAATTGCAAATTGGTAAAATGGTAAAAATCATTTAATTTTTCCCCTATTTATAAGTTTAAAATAATATTTTTACCTAGGGCATATTTCACTCATTTTAAAATATTTTTCCTCAAAATCGGTAATGTGCATTTCCTTGCGCAATGACAAGTCATATATTCTTGGTGATAGTGATTTATCTTGACTAATTCAAACGAGTTTTATTTTATCACTTTTTTAGAATTGTCAAAAATAAATGAAGAAGTGACCCCCTGGAGTCATCTTTAAGCTCTTTTCTGACTCTTGAAAAATGAAAAGATTGTCGAGTACTTGTCGTTTCGAACTCATAAAAGTAAATGAAATGACATCCACTCTGTATAAGTTTGACCCTTTTCCGGACTGAGATAGCCCATGTACGAAAAGGAATAACTTAGTCAAACATGGATAAGAGGTTCTATTGAATATTGTTTTCTACCTTTCATATTCAAGAGATGGTTTACGAAAAGGGATCTTTGGAGTGTTCTTTTTCCCTTCTTTTTCAAAGTCTCTAAATATGGAAACTATGTCGAGTTTCACCTTCTCAGGACTCGTAAAATTTAAACAACAAAGGACTTGTCACTATGACGAGACCGAGTTTCTCCTTCCTTGGACTCATAAAACTTACTAGGATGGATTAACCTAAAGGATGAACTTATATGGAAATCATATGCTCTCCCATTTAAGTTTGCGATAAAAAATATATGGGGTACTTGCCAGAAATGGTGGGGGAAAAGATAAAGAAATCATCTTTTGTATTATGTAAAGGAAGCATGTCTCTCTTGAACATGACACTCATTTGTTTCTCATGTCATGTTTGGGACATCCTCACTTAGTCACTTGCCTTCCTAGGTTTGGGGAAATTTTTTTGCCTCTCATTTGATTATACCATATTTGTCTTCATGAACTATGGTCATATGTTGAGTCAAATGCTGCCAAAATCCAGAGTCATGTCACCGATATGTTCAAGAGAAGTCCTATCTATAGTTGTTTACCACTTATACACTCTAAATTTCTCCCACAGTATTGGATCACACTTGTCTACTCTACTACATCTTTTTGTTTCATGTCGATGATGTGAGATTCATTATGGCCCTCCTTCAATGCATCACTTCCTATGGACTTCATCTTATTATCCAAGAAGATGATCTAGAAACTCCCTTCTAGTACCTTAGAGCTTGCATGCCTCAATGGAAAATTATTCGCATTCAACGACAGGTTTACATCATTGACCTTCGATCATATGATTCCATGGGTGTGTGACTTCAGCTTCACTCTTCACAGTCATGGATTGTACTTATTTTACCTTGAGAGCCATTGTCATTATTTGTGGTTCATCTCATTTCTATTAAAAATTTACATCATTGACTGATAATTAGGTATTTTTCTATCATGTCTGACTTCGACATATCTATTCACATGATTAGAATTCATACATTGATAAGGTCGAGATAGGAGCACAAGACCCTCTAATTTGTCTAATAAAGTCTAGGTTGTGTGGAGTTATGAGTTATTCATGATTGTACACATGTTTCCTCTAGAAATATGGATGTGACCATAACATGGGTCCATATTCATGATCCTTTTATTCAGATGGTTGTGACCATACTAAGGATCTTCTCTCATGATCCCTTCTATTCGGATGGATGAATCCATGCCACAAATTCATGTATTATTATATGCCTATTCATGTATAATTAGGCATCATCATCAGAGATGTTAGATATGTATATGTATATGTATATTTTTGATTTTGAGGTCTCCTAACAGTGTTGTTCTTGTCCTTGAATTGACTTGTAAAGAATCTCAATCATCACTTCCTATTCTACCTTCATGCTTTAGGGGCATCTGTTACACAATATTTTGTCACACCTCCTGTTCACTTCCTATCTGTATCCCAAAGTTTCAAAATGTTGACTACTGTGTACCATACCCATCATGATATACATACCAAATGCTCCCTGAAGAATCAAACAAAAACTGCCCTAGATTCATTCTCAAGAACGTTGACTAAAAATCCTAATTTTAGCATCAGCACATTTTACTCCATTGCTTGCCCATGTTGATGGTAGGTTTCTCAGTTATACACTCATGCTTCTAGCGTAAGTTTTCATAGGAAAACCCATGGTGAACCTCTTCTAGAAGGCTTTCCCAAACTGGAGGAGAAGCTTTGCTTACTAGAACCTTAAGGAACAATTTGTTGGGTATTGGTTATTGTTGATATGGTCGAGCTCTCCTAATTGGACCTATTGATCTTATCATCATGGGCTTTCCCCTTGAGATGTGGACCTTCCTTCCTCTTTTATGGATGCCTAACACCCTCTCCCTTCCTATAAATTCACTCCCTTCAGTTACCAAATGGTTGGTGATTGATTGTTGCATCCCTATGCTGAGATTATGCTTACATACTACCCATTCTTGCTTGGAGAATGAGTGCTTGAAGAGTCTTTTCGTGGATTTGGAAATCCACCAAAAGGAGGTCTCCAACATTAAGGCATAGGTTGCATGCTTCCCTTTTTATCTTATTAATATATAGATATGATGTTCACTTTCCATAATTGTGTAAATTTTTATGATTTTAGCTTAATACTTCTTGATCTATTAAGTATTTTATGTTTTATGTATGCCATATATCCTCTTGTATTTTTCATAGCTCTTTTATCTTCCTTTCAGGTACTCAGACATGAAGAACAAGTACGAAGTGATGCATGTAATGAAATATTCAAATCCATCTCCAAGGATCGAGCGATTAGCTAAAGGGATCACCTCTGTTTGCAATGAGGATTTACCTTTGCAACAAAAATGGTTTCAAGATATCTTTGATAGAGTCCCCAATTCTAAGATAACAAAAGACAAATTTTCCATAGGAAAGTAAACTACTGCAAATAGGACTGGAAGCAAAGTGTTCTTATCCCCATTTGAATCAAATAAATAACAACTAACCTATCTAAATTCAACCAAATTGGAAGCAAGGTGTTATCACCTAGTTGAAGAAAAATGAATAACGATAGACTAATTTACTAGATTTAGCTAGCCCACAAGCACGGTGTTGTTACCTTGGTCAGGGTAATGACTAGACTACATTCAATTAGCCTAAAAGTGAGGGGTGATTACCCATGTTGAATGAAAGGAAAAATAAACAAACTAATATAACATCAACTTTATTAGAAGCAAGGTTTTCTTACCCTAGTTGAAGGGAACATAAATTGCATGAAATTAAATCTAATTATGGTATAGGAAGGAAATTTTAATGTGATTGTCTTATAAAATAGTATTCCCACACTCAATCCTATAGTGAACAAATGAAGAAATTTGTATAAAAAATATTATATCTTATTGAACTCAACACAACTATATTAACCAAATTATGTGAGAAACAAAATGAATATGTGCATATACTTTAGTATAGTATTACTGTTGTCATTCAATAGATGAGAAATAATCAAGCACATAGGAATTCTAAACTAAAACATAGTGTTAAATCTAATGTTTTCATAATAGATAACTTGTAACCTAATAAATCAATTTAGAACCTAAACCTATACTACAAGTCCACATTACTCACTTAAGGAAGGGGCCCTACCTCCCTAAATGAAGTACTGGGGTGGAATTACCAATCAAGAGCCAAGCTCAAATCTTCATCAATACAAGAAAATGCTATAGGAACCAAGACAATTCCTTTTATTAAAGAAGAGAATTTTTCAAGCACAATTCCTTAATCATTTATTCATAATGATGTTTTTTGACCCTCTACTTGAATTGAGTAGTGGTATTTATACAAATTACAATGCATATTCTAAGTAGGAAATAGTTGAGAACAACCATTAGGATTTGAGATCCTTAGGTTGTTGTTCATTTCATTTTTAATATACTGACTTTAAAACTTGACAAGAATATAGATTGGGTCTTTTTAATTTACTTTAATTGGTCTTCATTTTGATATGAGTACTTATCATTGGGTGATCTATCTCACTACATTCTTTTCCTCTTGCGTTATCCACTGTGCCACTCGATCAAAAATTTTGGTGCATCTATCACTCTCTCTACTTGTGTAATGACAACAAAAAATGGTGATGTGAATCCACTATATTTAGAGTTGGGTCAATAGTCAACCATTGGTGTTTTCACAATAGTTAATCGTCAGTGTTGTAGCAAGGGAGAATGAAGTAAAAATAACACGACCAAGGTTGAAACAGCTCATCTAGTGTTGCAACATTGCATTTGGTGTTTAAACAATGTAAAAAAATTTCGCAACAATGCAATTAGTGTTGCAGCAACTGTGGAAACTCTTATAACCTTCTTTAAACCAATTCTCACATGCCCCTTCATTAATAACTGTAAAAGGTTTAGTTTTCCTTTAATTACACTATCATAATCCATTAAAATGACATGGGTTATGGGAAATATTACGTTAAGGAATATAGATCATTATGCATAGCTACAAACAAAAAGAATGTCTAAGGTGATGGTCGAAAGTGATCAAAATTTCAAAGGATGGGTGACAAAAGATGGTAATTTTGGCACTCGTAATCTCTCCATAGCTTCAACGGGTTGCATGTCCTCATGCATCTAACTAGTCACTTGCAGTCAATGTCCTGATGAAAGGAACTATGGTGGAGGTCGTTGATGCCAAAATATTGGTGATCTTGACCATGGGAAAGATAATATCCACATTTTTTCTTGATCACCCTCCAAAAGTTGGCTTTCTCATCCTCTTCTAGAATATAATTAAATTTATAAATGTGTGAAGGGAACCATATCATTAGATAATGGAATATGAGGAAAACCCATGTGTTTCCAAACCTCTTCATACACTCAACATGCCTCTTCATTTATTGTAGTGATGCTATGAGATTGAGGTAATTAAACACATATTTTGCCATCATTTCCTCCATAGAATGTTTCAACCTTTGATTGAATCCTTCCATAACATCATCTTTCAGGAACCTTATTCATTCCTTGTAGTAAGAAAGGATTCTTATTGATTGTCCTCTAAAATGTTAGAGTACTTGGGGTTGTTGGCCCATGCAAAATGGTTAATGAGAACATATTTTGGCTTTTAATATTCCCCTTGTACCCAAATATTACAACTCTCCTTCTAATGGGTAATGAATTGGCCACTCTTCCATTATGCCTAATTTTACAAGAGTGATGTAGAAGCCATTAAATATATGTCAATGAAAAAACAGGATCCATTCCATTCAGGTTCAAAGTTAGGGAGAATTGTTTCCTGATATAAATAAAACAAAAATTTCCTCCCTTGAACATGGTTCTTAATGAGGGACATAATGAGGTTAATGAGTTGGAAATTGCATTTTATTTAGAGCACAATATATTTTCTAATCACCATAATAGGATCATCATCTCTTGATACTGATATTATGATGATGATCAAAACATTGAGAATAATCAAAATATATCATAGACTCGAAGTCACTAACCTCTTCCTCCCCTTGATACTACTTTCATTGTACAATTTCAAAAATTCTTCTTCTAATGTCAATTGATAAGGTTTTATTACTATTATAGCCTTATTTTTGAACAAGAGTTGTTTTTAATCCAAAACATTGAATAAATAGCGTGCGGGGATCTATAGGAAAGAACAAAATCTATCATAGAATTCATTTGTTCATTTTCCTTTGTGAGGATTCTCACTTAGTCTTGTAGTTTGGTAAATTTATTGTGTTCTTTTATCATTACTCCCATTTGTACTAATGAATTAATAGGTATTCAACCCATTCCATTCTAAAAGTATGTATATCCCTCTAATAACCTATCAAAGGAATTTTCCCTTTCTCATAAGAGTCAACTATATTTTTCCATTTAGTAAGTTGGGTCCTTAGCCAAAAATCGCTATCATATCTTGTTTGGGTTTCAACTTCTTTGACAAGAGGCTTAATCAATTTCTTCATCAACACACATGATTGCCTATTAAGGCTATGTTTGTGTCTTTTAATCCCTATAAGTTACTTGTGGGGTCCTGTGAACCCCTGATTTTCTTCCAAATATTCAACCACTTGCACTAGGTATTCTAAGTGCTTCACGATATTGTCTACTTCGGAAATTATTGTGAACTAAACATTTGTGTGCCTTGTTTTCCCTTGTTCTCTAATTCTTTAGGAACAAATTCATATTCCTATGTTGTAGCTTTTTTATCCTCTTCCTATTCTTATGTGATAGCAAGGGCATATTTTCTTTCCTCACCTTCTACTATTTATCGTTTTGCAACAAACACTTCTTATTTTTCCTCGCCTTCTACTAGTTCTTGTGTTGTAGAAAACATTTATTCTCTTTCCTTGGCTTTTGCTAGTTTTTGTGTTGCAACAAGAGTCTCTTTCCTCTCCTTTCCTTCGATTGGTTCTTATGTTTGAGCATAAGTCTCTTTTCACTCCTTTCCTTTTCATAGTTCTTGTTTTTTAGTATAAGTCTCTTCTCTGCTCTTTCCTTTCCTTTTGATAGTTCTTATCTTTTAGTAGAAGTCTCTTCTCTTCTCTTTCCTTTCCTTCTACTTGTTAGTTTTTTGGAACATAAGTCTCTTATTTTCAATTGAATTCTATTGGTTCTTGTGTTGTAACAAAGGTTGTTTCTTTCTCTCAACCCTTTTTTGGTTCTTGTGTTGCAAGAAAGTTTGTTTCTTTCTCTTGTAATTTTCCTCCTGATAGTTCTTATGTTACAACAGGGGAATTATGATGACTTTCACTAGGCTCTTCAATCATCGTTGATAGATATGACCTCTTTACTTGGGGAATTTTGAAATCTGATAGACATCTGGAGATCCTATTTAGTGTGGACCACAATATATTCTTTGGGGGGGAACATATAATCACTATTACCTTGATGTCACATGGAATTGAGAGGCTATAACTATTCTATTGATTGACCTTATTTTCCAACACTATAATTCATCCTTCTTCCTTCTATTTAGCTATCCCTCGAGACTTCCTCTTTCACAAGGATTGAACTGCCCACTTTGGAGGGGAACTATCAATAGCTCATTATTGCATGGAAAGGAGGTACTAAGCTCATGTTGTGTTTGAGCACCCTATTTGGTATTGTAACTCCTTCCTCCCTTCCTTATTTATCTATTAAGAAATTGGTCATTTCAAAGTCCCCTCCCACGTGCAACTTTCTCATCCTAGGGATTATATTATGAGCTGAATCGACAATAGTGATAGATTCATGTCATCAAATTCTTAACTTATTTAACAATCTATGCATATACTTCAACACCTTCCACCAAAGGAAACACATCTTGATTAACTTTTGGTGCCTCAAGTGGTTAAATAATTTGAGATGATACCATAATATAATGATTTTCTAGCTCTCACATGTAATGAACCTAGATAAAAAGGAGGCAATGCTTTAACATGGTGATCGTAGAAAACTCTTGAAAACCCCATTCCCTACCTTACCAACACTTCATTTTCCTACAATAATTATTCTTTTATGCAAGGAATCAAATTATTTCATAAGAACCATTATTCTCTTGTTCGCTATAGACTTGTAATTGCAGTCAAACCTCCTCATCCACTACAATTTCGAATCCTTTGAATACTATCTGTATATCCTACAAATTCTATGTTAATTCAAGTGTAATATCTTCACTAAACCCCTACAACTTGTCAAAGTACCTAAAACACCCAAAATTTTGGAAAATATGCAGTGTCTCATTACTAGTTCATAATAGTTTCCTATCTAGTTCATGGTGGATTAGTAAGCCTCCCAAGGTCATGATCGGTTATGGAAAGAACATGTAGTGCTTTGATTTACAGGGAAATGAAAATGGATTCTAAATTAAGAAATGTGGGAGCTAAGTTGGTGTAATTACATCCAAAAGTGGAATGCTTTTATGTATAGTACCGTACATCATGGCAAGAATGCACGTGATGTCAACATTGATGTTGAGCATTACTATCATTTGCTGAAGGTGAGAAACTACCATTTGGTTGATATATACAATTAGAAATGTTGAAGGAGTAATTAATGGGAAAGGTTATGCTGGATTTAGTGAAATGATTATGAAGATAAATGTAAATTAATGAAAAATGTAATGCATGGAAAAACATGCTTCTATAGCATTCTCAATTTTAGTGGTTATGTAGAATGGTGGTGCAAAGCATCAATGCCTCAACAATGTTGCAGTGCATCAATGTTTTAGAACCTAGTTTGGTTTCACAACAAAGCATGGAATATATGTTGCATCTATTGAAGTAATGTCACAACAATGTGGAATCATGTGCAGACTTGGCACCTATCAGTTGAATTGGTTTCTATGAGGTGTTGTGTGTTGAGTATGTTGTCATGGATGTCAAAGTTAGGGAGAGACCAATAATGTAAAATTTAAGGAGACATTGTTGGAAATATCTTTTCATTGATTTCAAATATAGGGGGATACTACAAATGTCCAAGATAGATATTGCAAGATGAATATAGTTGGAAATATTGTTTGGATACCCAAGTTTTTCTTGAAACCTATTTTAAACACCATATATTTAAAGGATTTTTTTACTCTAGATACCTATTTCAAATGGTATCATAGGATATACCATTGAAAATATTAGTTCGGTATATTTTCAATGGTACATGGCACTCTTTATAACTCTGTAGGAATGATGAGATATGAAATATTTTGTTAGGTTCACCCAACTAAAAGGTACAAATTGGCCCAACTAGTTTTACAAGTCATTCCCATAAGTGAACATAGACACACTATAAATAAATTATAGATGCATGAAATTGAATACCATCCATGAAATAATAGGTCTTATATTGTGATATAAGTTGAGGAACACTCTTGAGGTCTTAAAGATGGAGAAAAGATGTGGTTTATGGAGTGAACAAGTCATCTTGGAATTTTCACTATAACGTTTTCTTCTATGATGTTTAAGACAATGAAAGTTTGAGGAGATGGGGGAAAAACATTTATATACCTTTGGTATAAATTAATAAACTTGTTTCACTATAACTTATTAAATACAATATGAGGATGTTAGGGTTCCTGAATGCTCTTGAAATTTTCTTCAAACATGTCATCTCGGAATTTTTTCCTCTAAACGTTTTTTAGAATTTTTAAAACTATCCAACTTTGAGGGATAGAGGAGATATATTCATGTACATATGGTAGAAATTTTAGACTTTAATTTTTTGTAATTTCATAATATGCTCAGAAGAATTTAGGGTTCTTGAGTGCTCTTGAAATCTACCTCAAACATATTAGTATGACATTTTCACTATAACTCTTTTCTATGAACTTTTAGACTATGAAATCTTAAGGAAACAAATATGATATCTCTCTATACCTATTGCATAAATTTTAGAATTTGGTTTTCTATAATTATAGAGATATGACTTGGGGACGTTAGGGTTGTTGAATAGTCGTGAAATATAATTCTAACATGTCAATTTGGCATTTTTTCTACAACTTCTTTTATGAGATGTTTCAAATTATGAAATATTGAGGATAAAGAGAAAATATATTTAGGTACTTGAGATAGAAATTTTAGACTTTGGTTTTGTTGATGGCGTTGGGAATCCATCAACCAAGGGGGCCTCCTTGATGTGAAGTGCTAATTAGACCTCACACCATTTTGAGTAGGAGCTTGATCCAGGGTATCGACCTGACCAACATAATTATAAGTTTTTCCTTAGCTACAATGAATAACACAAGAGATTATCCGCATAACCTTTGAAATCAAAAAGTAAGTTAACACTATGTAACAACAATTTCAATGTGTAAAGGGAGACTTTCACAAGATGAAAGAAAGTGTGAGTGTCTAGAAGGAAAGCAATAGTACTATTCTAAGAGAGGCACATGAGAGAAAGGAAATATCCATTAATTATCTAGTAAAATAGTTCACATAGACATAATGATCCTTAAAGAAAATACATCACACATTAAATAAGATAAGTACCAATGCCAATGAAGTAGTTCAATTTCTTTAGTACATATCAACATAACATATACCAGAAAAATCTAAATAATGTTCTTACAATATTCTTGATGTATGAATTAAAATGTGTTCACTCAACAAGATTCTGATTATTAAGTGAAATATCCATGTGCACAGTTACATTGGTGAGCCACTAGCTCCAATAGTGGAACATTGAGCCACTTCTTACATCTCAAAAGAATGATATTCTATCCTATGCCAAGCTATAGAAGCCAAGGCTAGCTGTCCAAAGGCTAAACCTCTGGAAGCCCTTTTCTTGAGTTATGGGGGTGTATTTATAAGAAGAGGAATGGCCTTTCATATCCTCATGACTCTTGAGCTTCCCTAATGACTATTAGATTTGCATGTGACTCTTGAACTTCTACAAGACTCATGGACTTTTCCTAGTGGCTTTTAAGTCTACATGTGACTTTTCATATTCCACATGTGACTCTTGGACTTTCACATATTAACATTTTTTTCATTTTTGGAAATACTCAATTAAACTTGACACATATGACATTGTGATGACACTTCTACAAGCCATATGTTGGCAATTATGGCATGGAACTTCATGATGATGTGGCATTTCCAACCTACTCTTCTTGTTTCTTTGACTTGATGTGTTCATGACTAATATTGCATATGCTTCATCTTCATCCTCCGAGAGGCTGGTTGATATGGGGTATTTATGTGATATCCATCTTTAATCTTCTATCATAATCTGATGTTCCTTCATCTTCATGATAGATGATCTCTTCATGGGTCAGACTTCATAGGTTTCTTTTTGCATGATCTCCTAGGCATCCTCCTTGAACATCACCTGTCATATCAAGATAAAATACCTATAGATGGAATTCACCCATGACAATATGACACCGGTTAGGAAATCTTCGGAATTGGACCCAAGATTAAGTGCATGATAGAGGAGAAGGCTCATCAATTACACAATGTGTAGTTCCAGGAGGTAGGAGACCACGACACTTACAGCCAAACTCCTCGAAATGAAGCATTTACCAACAAAAATCAACATTTCCTTATGAAAATGACAATAAAACAACAATTACCTCCAAATGTGACACTTAGGATACACTTTGCGACATAAGTGACGACATTAATGAAACAATGCTCAAAACTTGCCGAATGAGTTTGATGCATGTATATATGATAAATGGAACACATTGAGCATGCATCAAAGGTTCCCTTCAAGAATGTACAAATGACTCCTTTGACTAGATGTGACACTTCCCTTACCAAAATGTGACAATAGAGAAAAGTGAAAATGACACTTGTAAAAGCTAAAGAAGGTGAAAGAAACACATGCTATAATGAAGATAACATAAAAGGGACACTTGTAGAAGTGACATAAAACAAAAATGACAATTTAATTTTTATTTGTGGAAAAACCTGTGAACAGTTATTGAAACAACGTTTCGAACTAGCTTAGTGAGTCCATCATCAGGGCAATGTGATTTATATTTTGAGAAGAGAGAGCGTGAAATTATGGAGCTATTTATAGTTAATTGAAAAAATATTCAATTTTTTCATTTGTTGTCGGCTTACAAATGACTAACTAATTAATAATTATTTCTTTATTAATTTATATTTTATTTATTTATTAATATTAGTATCATTAAATATTATTATTATTAGTTTTTTTAAAATATAATTAAAGGTATTTGTTCTTAAAGAAACATGTAATAAATGATTAATCTAGAGAAGAATCTAAAAGCTTTAATGTTTAAGGAATTAATCTAATATTAGTAATACATTATATAACTTAATGTATAAACAATTAAATAATCTATTAATATATTAGTATATTGTTAATAGTTAATTAATATTATAGATAATATTACTATGTTACTAACATAGCACTATAATATTAATATATTAATATTTATATAATGTAATATAATATATATTATATTAATGAAGTGTCTTTAATGAATTAATGGATTAATACCCTAATATCAAGATAATAATCTATTAATTTATTATGGAAATGTATTAATAAATTATTGTATTAAAATTAATATGATATAGTAATAAATTAGTAAATTAATATTAATGAAATACAATAACATTTATTTACCTATTTATTTATTTAAATTAATTTACTTTTTTTTCATTTTTATTTTTATTATAGAGGTTAATGTATGAATTAAGTTATTTGCTATTTATTAAATACTATATTAGAATGTGTGTAATCTTAACTTAATAGTTTGAAGGTTTATTTATGTTGACTAATTAAATTTTGCTTAAAAGAGAGTGAAATTTTAATTTATTAATTTATTAAATGAATGTTTGTATATCTATGTTTACTGTTTTTTTAATTTTTTTTAATAAGGGTTTCTAGGTGTTACTTAATTTTAGTTTGTCGTGTTTCTTTCACAATTGAAAAAGTGAAAGAAACGCTAATGAAAACCAAAGAGCACAAAAGTGACAACTGGGAAAAGTCATTGGAATAGAAGTTCAAATGTAGCCAAAGTGATAGGGAGAATGTCAATGGAGAGTGCGTACTGAATTTCAACATAGGTTACACAAATTATTGTATTGATGGAATACGCAGTCACTGCCAATAGTGATTTAATAAGCCTTATCCTCAGGGTTTGCGTAATGCCTATGTAATCTTGCATCGAAAGAAGTGCACTTGTGAATTGTTCGAGGATTGAGCATGTATGAGCAAGTGAATTTGAAACTTAGAATCTGTGAAGAAGACTTAAAAGTTTTGAAAACATTAACCAACCATGAAGTGACCCTGGAATGATAGATAGTAAGATCCTCAATAGGCTCCAAAATTCAGCTGGAGGAAAATTTTTGGAGGACGTTGATCATAACATTAATAGGTTCCTTATAGTTTTAGATATATGCCCTATGAAAATTATGGTTAATTAATAGTTCCAAAATCAACTTCAAACAAGCCAATCTAACATTTTTTTAATAACTTATTTTCTAGGACTTTTTAGACTTTGAAAATTTTAGGGATCTAAGGAGACATATGAGAATGACTTAGGAAAATCTTTTAGGATAATATTTGCAATATTGAATATGTAGAATGTTGTGCATGTTTGATCTTAGGAAGATGCCAAAAATAACAATTTTTTGGAGAAGAAAACTTGGTGAAGGTAGAAGTAGAAATCATACCTCATGAAGGTGTTGGGAAAAATGTTTTCATTGATTTCAAAGGTGGTGGTTCCATGGAGCTTGCCAAGAAAATTCAAGTTTTGGGGCATTCCTCTAGTAGCTACAATTTTTAGTAGAGAATGATCATAGTAGTAGGAAAAGTGAGGATCCTAAAAATATTATAACTATGATGCTTTGGTGGTCCAGTTGTTGAAGGAAATTCTTCCTTAGGGGATCTACTCATTTTCCTTTACAATGTGCTTAAATGGATAGTTATTGGAAATAACTTTCCAACAATATAAGATAGCATGAAAAACTCTGGAGGGATCAAAATTTATAGCTGGTCAAAATACCATAGGTTAAAAGGGCCAATGGCTCAGGGTTCTAGGATGATATGGTTCAATTCACAAGCCATAGTGGTGAGATGATGTAAACACATGCTGACTTGAAATTAAAAGGATGGGACAATGACATGCAGATTTGGCCCTTTTAGGTGCCTAAGTGGCCTATTTTTGGTGACACATGACACTATTAGTAGGGGGCACATTGCACATATGAAATCAACATGATGATGTGGAAAAGAATTTGAGTTTCATGTTAATAGTATGTTGTGGTTAATTTTTTGATGTTATTAGTTTTGTCAATGAATCGTTGTTCATGATCAAAATAGAAAAATGGATTGAAATCGATTTTCTTGAGCTACTCGATCCCTTGGGATAATTGAGATGAAGTGTAGGTACATAGAGAGGAAGTGGGTTGACCCCCCAACCTTCCAACTAGTTTGGTACCTAGCACAGAAAGACTCAAGTTCATGTTAAAATGTATAGTTGATGATCAAGTAGTTAGACTATCTGCACACTAACAGACTTCCTAACCTTGGTATTTGAAGCACTCATTAGTTATCTCATTGGTCCTAGCCCCTTGGGTGTATAATGCAAAGTTATTAAGGGCTGAAAATACCATATTTGGCATAGATATTCAACCTAGAATACCATATTGGGCAGCATAGTTGATTTTGGAGATATAGCTATACAAATTACTAAAAATTTGTGATATTCTAGAATTATTAAATCAAGCAGATTGAATCAAAAAATGAAGTCAGAACAAAAAACATGACACAAAATTGAACTACATTGGTTGAGTGCAATAGGTCATAGTAAATGCAGTTGGTGTGCACATTTGTTTTAGTAATGGACTTCCCCTAGTCTTGGACATATGATAATGTAGGACAAGTTTTAGTTAGATTAGAATTAGAATGCAATCTCGGTTGAAAAACATGGATCAACTAATGGGGTCATTTAATTGGAAAGCAAGGCCACATTGAGAATCTAAGGATCAATTGTATTGTGCAAGAAATCATTATGTATAATTATGATTACTGGTTTTTTGCTCCATTGTTTTCTTCTATATAAGCTTTGATTCATCTAATGAGGTTCTCGAACTATGTAACAAAGTTAGAGTATACTATTTATATAGTGTCATAGTGACTTCATTCTGAGGGTGTTGATAGTATAGTGTGTGGGAGTTGTGTGTGTGTGTGTGTAAATGAGCTGAGATAAAGTGGAATAAAAAAGTGAGTTGTGTAGAAGAATTTGTATGGATATTTTCCATTGTTGACAATGAGTAGCGAGGAAAAGAGGATGCAACTAAATTAAATTAGTTGAGGCGTGGAAAATTGAGTGATTTTGTAGAGAAAAGAAGAGGGAGCTATAGAAAGACAACAAATTAGAGTCATTGTTTCTTTTATAACACTGAGGTAGGCCATTTTCTATATTTAAAAATTGTATGAAAAGTAGAATACTTGGTTGAAGAAAGTAAGGGCCTACAATTATAGGGGTTCGATGCCTCTAGGAAAGTTGTGGCTTGTTTATTTGAAGGGGGTTGATGCTAGAAAAGATCATATTTCCAATCATATGGCAGATTAACACTTCTTTCACCCAACTATGGGGAATAATTCGGCTGATTTCCAGTCTGAATCAAATCACGACTGTGGAACGAGAAGGTTTAATTACATAAACCAAGGGAAGGGTCAATTATTTTTCAAAAAACACTATATTCAAGCCTTCTATCATATAACAGTGTAGGCCCAACTATACAACATATGCCCTTGAGTCATAAATGTGGAACGATGATACCATATAGGAGTACAAGCAAAATTATCTTTAAAATTAATGCAACCTATTTTATATTGCAGCTCCCTTCCCTATCAAAGATCCATTTTTAATTCACCTTGTAACCATTGGATATAACTAACACACTTAAACCCCAGACCCTGACACTTTTATTATGAGTGCATTTCCAAGCACCAAGGGAAAAACCTATGGGGAGAATCTCCACCAAACAAAGATTCCTTATGCTATAGTCAGAGAAATTATTTATCTATGTCACTTGAGAAGACCTATTTCATAATACTTAAGCCCCTCTTCTCTATCAAATATCTTTGGAAATTTCACCTTGTGACTATAGGCATGGCCACTATATTCAATCCCCGGACCCCGACCTTTTCTTTTGTTATGTGCTTTTAAAACTTTTGAGAAGACATTATTCAAGATGTAGTTTCCCTATGATTTTAAATTCAAAACTCTCCATCACTTTCTAACCCCAAACCCTAACAATTTAGAATGCAAATCCTTTTTCCTGGATTTGAAACTTCGGGGGAGAAAAAACTTGAGAATTCTCTGTCAATTATGTTCTAATTTCCTGTCAAGTATTGATCCTGAACCCCGACATTTCAAAAACAATTCACACTTGTAACCTTTTCAGGTGATTGACTGTAGGATGATAATTTTTCTATTAATTATTGAGTTTGACCTTGTAGATTTTTACTATAGATTCAAACTTCTTATGTGATATGATAAAACAAAAGACGTAAATCTACTCTACTCATCAACGGAAAAAACTAAAATTTGATTGATGAAAACACTAAGAAGAAAAGGAAGAATTTCAATCACACGTAACAAAATATTTTTTTGGGGAAAGAAATTACTCAAAGCCCTGACTATCTATATTGCATTAGCTAGAATATATGAGAAGAAATTACAATGCTTCTTCAACCTGAAAAATCTCTACACAAGTACAATCTATCTCATTGCTTCACAAAGCAACTCAAGCCAACACTTAGCCAAATATGATGCCTACCAGTCCTCTTCTTCCTTGCATAATCCATAAGGGATTAGCTGATATTTAATTGTGAAAATCCCTCACCACAACTGCGCATTCCATCATAGGCCTTCTACTGATTGCATGCACCATATGTAAAACTCGGAAAATTATACAACTAACAATACACTATCCTTGAACTCTAATCTCAACTGGACATTCCTCTAAACTGAAATGCATGAGTTATGTTTTAGATAATTATCAGTTATTTGACTGATCATTGCATGTGAATTAAAACCACTTTAACTCACTTGACCACTCACTAGTTCCTCAAACTGTTAGAACCAATTTAACTGAATTTAACTCAATCAAGCTGGATTAAATAATTACACCTCAATAAGAACTCAACCTGGGCCCCTAAAATTTAACTGTCACTCTACATGACTCTAGACTTCCAACTCAAATTTACTGAGCCAAATAAGTCAAACTAACTTAGTTGACTCCTACAAGTTGCTATGAGAATATAATTACAATTTAGTTCCCAATTTAATTCAAGGACAAATTAAATTAGGATTTTCTTCTTGTTATTTTTAACATTCTCTCTCAACAAGAAAGTGATTATTTACTACCCTGATCCTACCTGTTATCACTTAGAACCACAGTCCACGTATGTCGAAAGTTTCATATAAAAAAAAAAAAATTTAAGTGAATAGGTTTCTATGTGTGTCATCTTGAAATTAGAATTTCAAAAGGTATTGATGTGAGTCCTTATGAAAAACCGTTAGATACCCTCCATCATTATTGTTTAAGGCATGTCTTGTCTTGTTTGCGTCATTTGTATTTTGCGCAGTTTCGCAGCGCAGTCTGATTGGCCAATTTAGCTACGCAATGATTTTTCCACCTTTTCGCAGCGTATCATTTACCAGCCATTTCGTAGTGCATGTTGTCAATTCATAATTGTCTGCGCTACGAAATCGGGGATTCGGGGTTTTCGCAGCGCGTTTTCTTGAAATGTCAAGTCTGGGAAGATGAGTCATTAAGTCCATCCACATTTTGTCAGTTAATGTCTTCTCCAGGTCATGATAGGTTATCATTCTGCCATCAGGTTTAGGATCACGCACATGATAATTATTCTAAGAGATTTTATGAGGTATGGTTGTGTCATAATGTGTATTCATGGTGCATAAACATGCCTGCTGTATGACGAGATTTTTTTTGAAAAAACACAAAGAAGCCCGAGTTTTCATTTAAAGGGATCATTGCAAGCGAGCCTGCACTCCAAAGCCGAAGCTGTTTTTGAATTGTAGCTGCTGTTAGTTCTCTGTGTGAAGATATTCGAAACAAGATGGAGAAAATAGGACATCGATCCGGAAGGTGCCTAAGAACAGAGCCAGAGGGGCTTGATCTTACACTCAGAGATGAAGGTGTAGCAAGAGCCTTTAAAAATGCTGGTTGCTGGAGGTT